>CATIWK010091119.1:0-12662 GCA_949634005.1 Mallotus japonicus
AAAAAAATTTTAATTATTAGCCAAAAAAGTAATATTATGTAGCAAATAAAATATAATAAGACAATACTACATCTTTTTTATTTTAAAAATTAAATTTTAGTTTTATTTTAAATGCTATTTAATAGTAATATTATCTTTTAATTTTTTTTATATAAAAGATAACTAATGAATTCTTTAATTGATAGAAAGAACACTAATGATTTCTATTTATAATAGAAAGGAAAACTTTTTTATTGTTTGTTTTCAATGTGGGATTTGAAACATTTTAGTGAAAACATTTGTATTTTATTAATCAGCCACAATTTAATTTTTGTAGTTAAAATTTTATAAAATTAGCTACAAATTATTGTTGTGGCTAATATATTAGCCACCAATATATTTGGCTTGTAGCTAATATTGTCTATTAGCTACGATATCAAATAACATGGCTAAAACTTTAATTTTAGCCATAAAATGTTTATAGCTAATTGACATTATTAGCTACGACCTAAATTTTTATAGCCTATTATCCGTGGCTAAATATACAGTAAATATTTTAACTATATAACTTTTGATGCATGTGGCTAATAAGTACAATTAGCTATGAAATTGTAATTTCTATAGCTATAAATTATATTTAGCTACAATTTTTTTGTTCATGGCAAAATTTTGTAGCTGTATATATAAATTGTAGTAGTGCGTGCTACCCGGTGTGTCACCAAGACCATGTGTATGGGTTTAAATTTTAGGTTTGATATGTATTAGTATTGGCTTGGTTGAGCTTGTTCTCTTGGACAGTGTTATGAATTGAGCACGGTGGAGCTTGTTCTCTCATGCCCGAATTAAGATGTAACTCGGTTGAGCTTGTTCTCTCGGGACATCGATAATAGATTTAGTGACTTGACTACGGCTGCAACTCGGTTGAGCATGACATCTTTGGATGATAGTTATTTGAATTTAAAAGAGCTGAAAAGCTAATAGAATTGAGGTTTAGGGTTCCACTATGACTCCCACTAAATTTTATTTTATTATAAAATATTATTTTCATATGACGCCATTTTTATATTAAAGAGATTTATAGATTTAAAAAATATATATATTTTTTATAAAAAATTTTTTAGCAAAATAAAAAATTTTGAATATTTATTTATTTGATGAATTTAATGTTTTAAATAAGTATTTTAAAAATCAACATGCATTCTATAACATTAATTCACTCAGTAAGGTCTGATTCTTCTCAATCTTATTTTTCCAAGACCTTATAGATAATATGATATTGGTCATTGTTTGCACCGGGTTTCATCTTCTCCGGTTGTTTTGTGTGGGTTTCATTAATATATGTATTATGTATGTGAATTCTAGACACCGTAGTAGTTAGATTGTTTGCATAATTTGAATTTATGAATTATATTGTGTTGAATATGTATAATTGGAGTTGATTATTATGTTGTGCTTGTAGTAGTGATTGGAAATATACTGGAGTGTTATTTCTGTTTATAGGTTTTGGTTTTGTTGAGGTACAGAGGAAACTTTGTCGGATTTTCATTAAGATTTTAAAATTTGGTTAATTTCTATTGCAAAAATTTTTTAAGGCTTACTGCAGGTTTCAATAGCATAACACTTTCCTATTCCCTAGTACCGACTATGTGCCCTTAGGGTTCGGGTCGTGACAAAGTTAGTACCAGAGCAATGGTTAATTTCTCGTTCTTTTGGTCGTTGGTGTCTGTCTTTTCTTGAAACTACTACGATGAGTAGGATAATAAATGTCGTCATCATTGCTTCTAGAATTCCACGCATATGTTAGCTTCCTTACTATATCTTGAACCTTGTTGGTTTCTGTGTCTTTTTAGCATGAGGCAAATGTGAATAGCTCCTGCTGCAAAAGCAATAGATTTTAATAAGCAGTCCTTTCAAGATGAAGCTTCAGCCCCTGCCCTACCAGATACAAAAAGGGGTTGGCATAAGGCAGCGACACCTCAGAAACAAGATCAATAACTGCAAGTAGAATTAGAAGCTCTCGAGATGGATCCTGCATTTTTGCAACTGGAATGGTAAGAATAAATCAGGGTTTAGCTGCACTTAGCCAAGCCATGCCATTTGTACAATAAATGCTTCAATAGATGCCTTCCCATTCTTATTGCTCCTTTGAAGTTACAATTTGGATCACAAATGTTGAATGGACTAATAGACAAATCGGCTCTCCAACTTGTTACATAGGATCGAATACAATTTAAACTTTTTCTACAAATAGGTCCAAAATATCTATTTTAAAGCTAAATAAGTCTACTTTTAGAATGAATTAGGTGCGTGTATTCTACCACAAATAAATTAACTAAAATGATATTAAATTTCTTTATTTTATTAAATAATAATTTTTGGTCTTTTACCAAAATCAAATTCTTATCTAACCCTAATCACCGTCATCATCTCTACTGCTTTATAAACAACACCATCATCATCCCCCTTTTCCACAATTGAACATCCATCACTCTAATTGTTATTGCCCATCATTATCTCAATTCCTAGCTAAAACTTTACTTATTCTTCTTGTTCTTATTTTTCTTCTTTTCAAAACATCTTAATTTTTTTTCCTTCTTTTCCTTCCAATAATACATGGAGAATTGTTGCATCCAATTTAAATCCTCACTACTGTTATTCATTATTGTCGCTTGCTACTATCGCTCCTTGCCATCGCTTGCTGCTATTGTTCATTATCATCGCTCGATGCCGTCGCTCACCACTATCACTTGTTAGGTGACATGTTAACACCATTAATGGAAGATTTGGATCTAGATGGTAGTAAAAGTGAGTCCACAACTAGATTTGTACTTATTCCTTTGAGCTGATGGAGTAACTTTTTTTATCGTTTTAAGTAAAGGCAATAAATGGTACGGTTTGCTTAATTTTTTGGTTTTAAACAATGTTTTATGCTCGTATATTAATTTCTTTGAAGTGGGTTTTTAATATGATTAAGAAGAGTGTTTGGGTTGGATTTCAAATGGTAGAAAGTTTTTTATGGTGGGTATTTAATGAGTGTGATTTGGTGAAGTCATTAGATGCATGGCAATCATGATACTTGTGGAAAGTTAGATCCACGGAACTATTTACTTTGCTTTTGTTTTCTGTTTTTTTTTTTTTTTCCTTTTGGTTTATGAGAAAATAAGGAAAATGCAAAGGAATAAGTGCAAATCTGGTTATGGTTATATGGATGTTGCTCCTCTTTTTAAGATGTTATTGTCTTTGTTATTGTTGATGATGATGTGGTTGCTATTATTGCAATTTTGTTACAACAACAATAGAAAGAATTAAAGAAGCATAGTAAACTAATTTTTTAGTTTAATTTTTCTTTCAAAAATAAATTATTTTATTTTTTATATAAAGAAAACGTGGAAAAACTGAAAGTGAGAAGCTTTATTAATATAATATTTAATTCATTTTTTTACAGGAAGAGTATATTGCACGCGTGTAATTTGATAGAATTTTAGACTTTTTTGATCTAAAAATAAAAGTTTTGGACCTATTTGTGGAAAAGTTTAAAGTGGGCCAATTTTATCCCATGTAACAAGTTGAATGACCCATTTGTCTATTAGTTCATTCAACATTTGTGATCTAAATTGCAACTTTAAAGGAGCAATAAGAAGTTGCAACCTTCCAATATAAAGTTGCATGACCTCTTAGTTTCGTTATTCCAATGGCATCATTAGCAGGAGCTCTATCGGGAGCTTTCTTAAAAGCAGGTGCTTCTGCAAGAGAAACTCCAGCAGTATTTGGCACAAAGTTGATTAACATCTGCCTAAAAGCACACAACTGGTGAATTCTTCTTGTGTTCCTTCACAAATTAAAATAAGATCCTTGGATGACGCTTGCAGGAAGACGAGCTCTCAAGATCAACTAAAAACAACATACCATTATTTGAAATAAATCAAACAAATCTTACATCAAAGTGCAAATTTTCCTAAAGAAATATATATAAAAATGAAATCTTAAATGGGTGATCAAGCTTCACATAACAGTAGCAACTTGCCATTTTTTTATCCTCTTCAGTGCAAGATCATATTCTACCAAATATTATCATAACATATATAAATAAATAATTTGCCCGTTTCTTTCCCTTTTTTTATTTCATTTTTTATAAAGAAAACTTTATAATCCATCTGAGTAAACGAAAATTGGTAGCTTCAGTTTGAAGTGTCTGCACCTTCCTCTCCAACTCACTAGTCTATAGTATTTTCCTTTCCTTTGACCATGCTGCAGATTACTTGTTAGCAAAAGTTCTGTAAAAATTAAAAATAAAAATCACTATTCAGTAACTTAATCTTATTACTCATCCTTCCTATCTAAACTAAAAACATAATACAAATAAGAGGAAAAATTTTGAAATTTTTAATAAAAGAAATTGAAATAAAAAATAATAGAACCTTTTTGCTCTTGTAGGATCAATTAAAGCAAGCTCACAAGTCTATCAGAAGCCAAAGCTTTCTTAGCACCATCAATCATAACTAAATCAACTTCAAATGACCTTGTACTGGATCCATCTATTAAAAGACTATGCCTGTCATGATCCACCTCTTCTAGCTTTTCCGCTCCACCTCCACCTCTGCCCCCAACCGTTGATGCTGCTGCTACTTCTATTTAGAGTGAATATAGGTCAATTCAGTTTAGTTCTATTGAAAATTATAGAAACTGAATTAAACAAAAAATATTTAAAAAATAATCGAACTGAACTGATTTAGATTGAAAATCCAATGACCAAATAAAAAATGATATATTTTATCTTGCATTTTGCTTGAATTCTTTGACATTTTAATTTTTTTTTACATGATTGAATTCACTCCTATAGCTCCATATTTAGTAATTTTTGAACTCTTTCTTTGATGTGGGGATCATCAAAATAAACAAAAATATTATTTTCACAAAAAAAATCTAGCGGCATTAGATAGCTTGTCGAGTTAGAGTGGATAAAGTAAATAATAAAATAATTATTAGCATGTGAAAAATGGGACAATGGAATAGTGAACAAAGAGATATTTCATACTAATAAATTTTTACTATTACAAGAGAATATTATTTTGTATCACTCCCACACCTTACACCACTCACACTCTCACTAATCAAGCACACACACACACACTGCACTCACTTGCTTTTGCTCTCACTTGTGTACCACTCACACTCTTACACAACTCACTTAGCTTTTGTTGTTACTTGTGTACGACTCAATACACACACTACTCATTTGTTTGCACTCATTGCCATGCACGTCCCCTATTTATAGTGAAAGACTGCTTGGGCTAAAAGAATTGTACCATACAAGTTGGCCACTCGCTTCTGACATTTGCACAGCAAGTTGCTAATCTTGCTTGCTTGTTAAGCACAAGTTCTTCTAGAAGATTTTAGTGGGCTTTGGAAAATAATTTGTAGGCCTTATATTAGTAATGATTTTAATACTCACAATCACTACTAATATCTTTCATCCATTTCCTTGGAGTCATACACATGTCTGTTCGAAATTCTTCTAATTTTTTACTATTAAGACCTTTAGTGAAAATGTTTGTCAATATTCTTCTATCTTTACCTAAATCACCTTGATCTCCTCTATTAAGGCTTTTCATGAATAAAATGATATTACACCTGCAAAAGTTTTTTCTAGCATGAAACACTGGGTTCTTAACTAAGTAAATAGTTGATTGATTATCACATTATAATGGTACTGGATAATCAACTGGTTAGTGTAAATTCTCCAACAATTATACTAACTAGGTACTTTCTTGAGATGCCATTATTGCTGCATGATACTCAGCCTTTCTTATTGAAAGTGACACTGTTGGTTGCCTCTTACTACACCAAGTAGCAACTGTAGTACCCAAATTAAATGCATAACCAGTGGTTAATCTCCGTGTATCATAATCACTGGTATAATCAGCATCACAGTATCCTTCGAATTTACAAGTTATTTTACTTTTATAAAATAACCCGAGATCAAGTGTTCCTTTAATGTATTTTAAAAGTTTATAAACTACTTCCAAGTGAGGCTTTTTAAGAGTTTGCATGAACTAGTTAACTACTCCAACAACAAATGCAATAACTAGCCTTGTCAATGTCAGATAGATCAGACTGCCAACTATTTATCGATACATCACTGAATCTTCCAAATCTTTGCCTTATGTACTGCTCAATTTAAAGTTCACCTCTATTGGAAGAGAAATACGTTTGCAGTTAAGTATTCTATACTTTCAGAGAAGATTTCTTACATACTTCTCCTAACACAAGAATAATCCTTCCTTTATACGCTCCATTTCTAGTCCAAGAAAGTCATTCAGCTCCCCAAGTTCTTTCATCTAAAATTAGACTGATAGATTTTTTTGGCCTGGCATATCTCATAAACATCATCTCCAATGATGATGAGATCATTAACATAAACAAGGATTATTGCTACCTTCCCTTCTTGAGCTTTAATAAATAAAATTTGGTGCAATTCTACAGCTACTATGGATGAGAAACTCAGCAATCTTGTCATACCAAGCTCTTGGGGCTTGCTTCAACCCGTATAGTGCCTTCTTCAATTTGTAAACATACTCAGGTTTGAGATTGTTCTCAAATCCTTTAGGTTGCTCAACGTATACCTCTCAATCTAACTCTCCATTCAAAAAGGCATTTTTGATATCCATCTACTATAAATTTCAAGACACACTTGCCATGAGTGCTAGTAGAATAGGAATTGTTACAACCTTAGCCATTGGAGTAAATGTCTCATTATAGTTTAGCCCATAATATTGTAAGAAATCTCATGCTACCAAATGAGCTTTCTATCTCTTAAATAAACTATCTAGATGAGTCTTGATCTTATACACCCCCTTGCATAAAATGAGCTTCATATCTTTAGGTTTTGGCATTAAGTCCTATATTTGATTTTCAGCAAGATCTTTAATCTCCTCTTCCATGGCTTTTCTCTATTCAGCTTTCTATGATGCCTCCTCAAAAGATGTTGGTTCTTTTCTTCTCCCACTGCAACATTGGCATATTTAGGATTTTCTTTTTCACCCTAGTTGATCTTCTCAATTGTATTAGTGATGTTGCCTATTTTGTAGATTATTCTTCTAACATCTCCATTATTGGTTGATTCTCACCATATATCCTTTGATACACACTGGTTTTCCATGGTCTTTTCTTGAGTTTGAGACTGTGTGACAATCTCTAAACTTTGCTAAACTTCTGTTGACTGGTCTTCACACTTTTTGTGCAACTGTTCTATTTTATTGGAGTGAGGAAGTGTAACATACTCTAGTGTTTGCCATGATGATGTCTCACCAAATATAACATTTCGTAAAACATAGCATTTTCCAATTGTAGGATCACAATATCTCCATCTTTTTCTGTTCTCATCATAGCCTATAAAGATACACCCGATTGCCTTCTTATCAAACTTACTGCGTAGATTATCAAGTATAAATACATAGCAAACATAACTAAATGCTTTAAAGTGGCTCACCGTGGGTTTCATGTTCCACAATTTCTCAAATAGAGACATAAACCCCATCTTTGGAGCTGCTGCTCTCATGCACTCAGCCCAAAATCTCCTAGGGACATTCTTGGCATGCAACATGCTCCTACATATTTCTACAAGATGTTTGTTCTTCCTCTTTCCAATACCATTTTGTAGTAGTGTGTTTGTACAAATCAATTGTCACCTAATTTTGCATTGGACAAGATAACTTGAGAACTCATTAGAGATGTGTCCTCCCCTATTATCAGAAGAAGGAAATAGATTTTGCTTCCAACTTCACTTTTAACCATCAACTTGAATTCTTTGCATTTTGCTAGTTTTAGATTTTTCTTTCATGAAATAAACTTAGACATACCTCGATTAATCATCAATAAATGTCACCATTCATGTAGTGCATACCATTAACTGATGACTGCTTCACTTTCCCAAACACATATGAGTGGATCAACTATAACGACTATTTGGCTCTAAATGCTAACTCCTTATATGAAAGTTAGTACACCTTTTCATACTGACATCCAACACAAACCACCTTAGTATGAATATTAAGATTAGGTAACCCTTTTAATGAGGACTTCCTCATCATCATTTTTAACTTATAATAATTAACATGTCCCAGCCTTGCATGCCACAAGTCAGTTGTATCACTACCTTCTAACTCCTCCACGTAAGCATCTTCTACTACCAAGATGTACATGAAATCTACTTTTTGTCCCTTCATTATTGGTGTGTCAACTATTTTGACATAGTAAAAAACCTTAACACCTTTGGGGCCGAACACAACAAAGTTGCCAGAATTAGTTAACTCTGAAACTGACAAAAGATTCTTCTTATACCTGATATTTTATACACATCCTCTAACTATAGTTGTTGAGTTGAATAGGAAGTAATCACTGTGTCTATGATGTGAGTGATTGGTAACCGTGATTTGTTTATAGTTACCACAACTCGCTTGCCTTTGTACTCTGAAGTATTACGAAGCTTGCTTTTATCTCCAATCATATGACTAAAACAACCAGAATCAAGGATCTAATATTTCTCATAATCAATTTCATGAGAATTAAAAGCATTAGAGGCATGCTCCTTTTTTTTTCTATTGTGGTAGCCATAAAGCTGTAGACTTCCACAATCTCTGAATTGGAACACTCTTCCACTTACATTATTTCCACAAACAATGCTTTAGCATCCCACTCTGGTTCATCTTAGTGGAGATTACTTATTGTTGCTCCATTGCTCTGAACAATCTTCTTTCTAGACCAGCAATCTCTAACGTAGTGTCTTTCTTATGACAGTTGAAACACTCACCACTCTAACATCTAGAATTCTTATAGTACTGATTATTGTGTTGTTACTTCTGTTGAGCCCCTCCAATTGGACATTACCTCATGTCTTCTCTCCACTCTTACCATACGGTTGATTCTTTTTCTTGCTGGTGAAGAGCGCCGCCTCTTCATTATTCAAGGAGACTTCAGCCATTTGTTTTGTTAGAGTTTCTAGACTTGCCAATAAGTTCTCAAACTCTTCAATAAAGGGTTGTGTGGGCCAACTTTGAACTGCAGCCATGACTGATGATTCTCCTTATTCTGCTACTAGTTATTCTAGATGCCATATCCAACTCAGCAATTTCTCGGCATAAGGACTTCAACTTGATAAAATACTAACTAATTGTCATATCCTTATGTGGAATAGACATTAGTTTATTTTCCACAATTGAAGTCTGGTGTCATTCTTCTTTGAGAACAATAGAGTAAGAGAATCCTAAACTTTTGTTGGTATGGTAGCATCTCTGATGTGCTCCATCATCTCCTCTTCATTGGCTTTTTTTTTGGAAAATATATCTTTCCCAGCTTTAATTTTCTATTTTTTTTAGATTGCTAGCATCATCATCTGGTGGTGGTGGTGGTGTTGTAGTCTCAGTCCCAATAATAATCTCCCAGAGGTCTTAACCTTGCAAGTATGAGTCCATGAAAGTCCTCCACATACTATAATTATTATCATTCAATTTTTTTAATAACACAAACTTACCTGATTCCACCATAGTGACTTAGACTTAACAATCTCGCATTTCACTAAACAAGCGTGGTTCCAAACCAATGAGCTTTATAGTTCCAAACTATGCACATGCAAAATCTCCCCCATACAATTGCTTTTATACGTAAAATGCCAATAGCTAGACCCTCGACTAAGTCGGCTCTGATACCGCTTATTGAGTTGCAGTGTACAAAGTAAATAATAAAGTAATTATTAGCATGTGAAAAATGGGACAATAAAATAACGAACAAAGAGATATTTCTCACTAATAATTTTTTACTATTACTAAGAAAATATTAATTTTGTATCACTCCCACACCTTATACCACTCATATCACTAATCAAGCACACACACTACACTCACTTGCTTTTGCTCTCACTTGTGTACCTCTCAATACACCCATTTGCTTGACCTCATTGCCCTGCTCATTATTTATAGTGAGAGATTTCTTCATCCAAAAGCATTGGATCATGCAAGTTAGCCACTTGCTTCTGACATTTGCAAAGAAAGTTGCCAATCTTGCTTGGTTATTAGGCACAAATTCTTCTAGAAGATTTTAGTGGGCTTTGGACAATTAATTTATATAGTTAATTACATGAATGGGCCAAGTCAACCCTCCTCTTTTCATTTGTGGCTTGGTCCTTTCTTTTCTTTCAGTTTTGTTTTCCTTTTTTCATTTATGTCCCAATTTTGGCTTCGTGTTTTCATTTTGTAAAATCGGCGTTTCCCACCCTTTTTCATTTTTTATTTTTTATAAATTTTTTACCTATTTATTATTTTTGAAGTCATCTTTAATTAAAGTTGATTGTATGTATTTATTAATTTGTATATTTTAAATAATTTTAATTTTATATTCTAAATAACAATTTTTTTAATTTTGAAACTTACTATTATTTAGAATATAAAAATTAAGCTAATTAAATTAAAAAATACCAATAGTTTTCAATAATTATTTTTTTCATAATTATTTAGAATTTAAAAATTAAATTAATTAAACTAAAAATTACCCATACTATTCAATAATTATTTTTTCAATAAAAACAACAAAAAAATTATGAACTATATCAAATAAATTATTATTTTTATTATTGATACTAATAAAAGTAAAAGAAATATATTTATTGTCTTAATTTTATTACTAATGATGAAAAAACTGAAAAAACAACAAACAACAACAAACATCAACAACTGCATTTTTTTATTGCTTTTGTTGATTTTAGTTGATTTTTATTGTTTTTGTTGTTTTTGTTGTTGTTTTCAATTGTTTTTGTTGTTTCTATTTATTTTTTTGTTGTTTTTTGTTAAAAATAAAAAACTAACAACCAAAAAAATAAAAAATTATGAAATATATCAAAAAATTATTTTTTTTTATATTGACTACTAATAAAAGTAAAAATTTTATTTATGGCCTTAGTTTTATTATTAATAATGAAAAACAATTGAAAAACAATAATAAATCAACGAAAATCAACAATTGCAAAATTTTGTTGATTTTTGTTGTTTTGCTGTTCTAGTTGTTGTTTTTTGTTGTTCCCATTTGTTGATTTTTGTGTTTTTCTTTAAAAAAAAATAACATAAAAAACAAAAAAAATATGAAATATATCGAAACAATTATTATTTTTATTATTAATACTAATAAAAGTAAAAATTTTGTTTATGGCCTTAATAAAAGAACAATAAACAACAAACAAAAAAGCAACATTCAACAAAAAACAACAAATAGGAAGTTAGACATGTTAATAAACTAATCAAATTAATAAAAAAACTAAAATCCTTATTCTTTGAGAATATAAAAGGGGAAATTTTTGTTTATTGCTTGTTGATACAACATTGAAGATATTTAGTTCATAATCATTTAGTTGAAGAAAGAAAAAGTAAAAAACAAATTAAATACATTTTAATTGAATTTACTGGTTCCAAAAAAAATATACTGCAATTGAATTGAATTGAGAAAGAGTGAGAGAGAAAATAGACGTTTGAAGAAAAATAAAATGTTGAAAAAAATGAAGAAGGTGAAAAAAAATTGAAGAAAAAGAAAACGTTGAGAAAAAATATGTTGAGAAAAAAAATTAAGACATATGTTAAAAAAAATTAAAACAGTAAAAAATGCTGAGAAGAAATTAAAATAGTAAAAAAAACGTTGAAAAAAATTACAGTAAAAAAATGTTAAGAAAGAAGAAAACCACTTGAAGGAAAGGAAACTGGTCCATTTTTGAAAGAAAAAATTTTGAAAGACTAAAATTGAAAAGTTTAATGGGTCAATGACATTTTTGAAAAAACTTTTATGTATTGATCTATATGTAAAAAGATCGCCCCCAAGCCCTTGGCCTAGTGGCAAGGGTGTTGGGTGTGGTGGTTGAAGGTTGGAGGTTCAATTCCCCCCTCCCCCTCCAACCTCCCACAAATCCCTTTGGTCAAAAAAATATGTAAAAAGATCCCTAATTTATAGGCCTCATATTAGTAATGATTTTAACATAGCTAAGCAGAGCATTTTGCCTTTCTCTTATTCTTTAATTGATTGGAATGAAAAGATGAATTTATTTCTTTACCTCTTTGCTAATAAATCTAAATTCTTAAAGATTGTATTTGGATATAAATATTTGATTTAAAATTTTAGATTTCAAATAACATTTAATTAGATGTTATTTCAAATCCTTACTTAATAAACTTTTAAATGTTATTGTGTATTTATTTCAAATTCTCATTTAATAAACTTTTAAATTTTATTTTGTTTTTATTTTGAATCTTTATCAATACAAATCCACATAGTTGTCAAATTAGAAATTTGATACAAATTCATATGAATGATTAAATTTTTTAGATTTTTTAAAAAATAATTAAAAAGGAAAAAATATTTTCAAAAAAATTATTGACTTTTTTGTCTTACAAAATTAACTTTTGTAAAATTTTTTTTTCAAAAATTCAGGCTCCGTGTCCGTCAAATATGCGTGTGTGCATATTTGATGGACACAAGCATATTTGCCATCCACTTGATTTATAATCAAAACAACCAAAACAACAAAAAACAACCTAAACAACCGAAATGACCATTAGATCATAACCTCACAAAACATAAACCTCAAAAAACCAAAACAACCACTAGACCACAACCTCCTAAAAAAGAAACCTCAAACAACAAAAAAAACA
>CATIWK010091171.1:0-14460 GCA_949634005.1 Mallotus japonicus
GGCTATTGGGTGGAGAAGAGGAGACCCCATTTTTTGCCATGCACCAAAAGAGACTAGTAGCAGCAGCAGCAATGGTGTTTTTTTTTTTTAAAAAAAATATATATATTTTGACCCCACCATGCACCTCTGGAATTGTGAGCCCTTTGCTTTGCTTCCATTTTACTACACTCTCTCCTCTCTTTCTCCTTGTGTTTTGCGAGGTGGTATTTGGGGTCCATGCATGATAGGAGGTGTAAAGGTAGACAAAGATTGAAGATAGAGAGCCAAGAATCCCATCTCTCATGTGAGGCAAAATCTTGATATCTTCGCTACTAATTATACCACAATATATTATATATGCCATGATTAGGATTTAGGAGTGGTATTAAAGTATAATATATACAAATCTAAAGATCCTTTCAATAGTGTAAAATATCATTAAATTTTTGTATGAGAATATTTCATAACCATACATTTTGTATTCATATTTTGAAATTAAATCTTTTAGGTTAGCATCAGTTGTAAAATATAAATAAAAATAATTTTATATCTAATATGGTGTACAAACACATCGTAATTGGCTCCTACCCCTGAGAAATATCAAACATATTTCGTCAATACTCTGAGTTACCGGTCCGTATTTCCGACTAACGGAAGGAAATGAATAAGAGCCGACTTTTCATACTCCGAATTAACAGCCTATATATAGACACATACTAGTCGATGTAGGTAAAGACATTCAATTCAAAATTTTTATGCTACAGAGATTGAACTCGTAATCTTCAAATTATAGGTCTCCACTTTAACCATTTAATCTAGATTTGGTTGGCATTAATTAATAATATGCTGTCGACAGGACAGCATCACCCATATATATCCATAGATATGTTTATATATTTTCTCATGTATAATATGGCATTATTCTATATATTGTGATAATAGAAACATAACTTTATGTTTTGTTTTCAAAAAGTATATAATTAGCATGGTGAATGCAATACAACATGCTTGCGCATTAATCTTTTTATATGTCTTCAATATTACATGATAGCTTTTGCTATATATCTTAATTAGCTTGTCTGCATGTATGATTTTTTTTTCTAAAATTTTTTTTATTAGTATCTGCTTGTTGAAATTCAAATTCTATAACTTTATAACCTAAAAAACATTTTTACCAACAACCTTTAAAATTTAGTTATTAAATGTTATTCTCACTCAAAAGACATTTCAAATTTAAGTCGTAATATATACAGTTGTGTTAAATTGGTTCTCTTATAATCCTACCTGAATTGGACGGATTAGTTAGAATTCAGTAGATTCTAAATACAGGTGATTTAAACATAAAAAAAAAATTAATTTATAAATACAACAAGCTATCTATTCAATAATTGTTGAATTTTTAACTAAAAAATGTAACATTATCATATTTAATCTATACATAAATGATTTATTTGGATTTTGATTTGTAAGATGAATCCCATCATTCAATTATCAAATTTTCATGTATAATATAAGGATTAATTACATTTTTCTCTTGATGTGTGTCTTCCAGCAAAATTGCATATTTGAAATGCAACTTTTAGTATCAAAGAAGAAAAAGGGTACATCACCTAACTAAATTTCCAAAGTATATGTGTATCCTTTGTTGGTTTTTGCTGCTTTTCCTAACCACTTTGGTCCTTTAATTAAATAAATTTATAGGTCAAACATCAATATATATATATAATGGGTTAGTTTGGTGTTTAACCAAAAAAGAAAGAACAACTTATTGAAGAAGACTTGCTTTCTATTTTCTTTGCTCAAAGGGTAATATATAACATTGAAAAAATAATAATTAAACTAGAAACAAGAATACCTTTAGAATTTTTTTTTTTAATTTTTGAGCATATTCATATTTTCATCCATATACTTGTATATATGACTAGATGTTCCACCCATATGTATAAATGTTCTATGTTGAACTAGGAAGATGTATTTCTTGTCCTTAATAGTGATTATTTTTAGCATTACTTATTGATCAGGTAAATTCAGAATTTTTTTGCATCAACAGTTCTTGTTTAGGTATAATCTATCTTTCTACAAATATGTATGCTGCATTTCTCAAATTTTCTACACATTGAAATTCCTAAAACAGAAATGCCTTATTAGATTCAACACCATACTTCAACTTTCAATTATACACAAAATAATTTTTTTTAGTTGGTACACTAAAGTGTATTCAGAATTTAGCACTTCATTATTTTTCTTTTGAGAGATTGGTACTACACTATACACATTATAATAATATTTATTGGCTGTATAATTATAAAAGTCATTAATATTCATTATGGTAGGCAATTAATTAAGTTAATTATCCTTGTACTTTTTTTTAACAACAGAATATTATCGAAATATCTCTCTCTCTCTCTATATATATATATATCTATCATATTATCTATTATACATTAATTAATAAAAATAATAATAATAATAATATTATTATTATAGATATATATAAAGTGTTAAAGTTTTTTACCTTGCATCTCTTGAATTTGAACCCATGATCTAAGGTTATGGATATCTCCATTTAATCCAAGCTTCATTGGCATTATCCTTGTAATTTATAAGTTAATAATTCATCATAAAGAAATGCAGCTAACAACGTGCTTTAGACCAAAACTCAACCACCAAAATAAGAACAACACGTAGAAAAATACTTTGAATTTATAAGCACTAGTAAGTAGTATCCACATCTATATATACACGTATATGTGGACTTTATGCCATATTCCATGCATATACCTCAACCATAGTCATATCCTTGGAAATTTTGTCTCACTTTGATAGAGATATATACATTCATGTACATTATGACTACTAAGAAAATAAATAAAAAAGAACTATATATATATATATAACTAAACTAACAAGAAAGTCCCGTATTAGTGCTCCCATGAATATCACATGAAAATCCCGCATTATCCACGGACCTGGAGAGTATAAGTGGACTCATAAATGTGGTTGAGCCCATCTAACACAAAATCAATTGGCTTGTAAAGCCCAAGCTACTTCACTTATAAGTCACTTAAATTATGTTTACATTTCCAATGTGGGATAAGAGATATATTTTCAACACATACATACATATCTATTCCCTTTTCTTATATATATATAGAGCAAGGGAAGGGTCTATTGGATTTGTTGGGTTTAAAGTTTTAAACTATAGGCTCAGTTAATAAATATTTTACCTTGCATTTGGAATTAATTAAAGTTTCTTAAACCCTCAATTTTTAATTGAATTCAATAGACATCTATATTTTAAAAAATTAATAATTATTTCAACACTTATCTTCAAATTATATATTCCTTAGTCCATTAGCCAACAACCCAACTCCCATATACATGTGACTCTGTGAGAGGTTAGAAAAGGATAATGAGAGTCCTAATAGAGGAAAAATTGAAAACTTGAGGCCAAAATGAAATGATTCAATGGTGGAAAAAATTTTACAGAATGAGATAATGCAAAAAAAAAAGGGTAATAGTGATACGTTGAATTTTGGAGATTCCTCTCCTCAATCAGCCTATTTTTGTTTGATGAAGAGATAATTGAGAGAAATGATATTGTTTGATCTGAATGACCCATTTACTCAAAATCATTGACATTGGTCAATTGTAAAAAAGCCACTTTATTGACCTCATTGTCAATATTTCATCTCCTGCCCATCAATGAGAAATCCTGTTAATTGAAAAGGACAGTCTCAAAAAAAAAAAAAAAAATAGAAAAAATTAATTATTTGTTAAAAAATTTATATTATTATAAAATGTACATAAATTGATTAATCAATGATTTCTGATATCGATAATTAAGGTTTCAATTGGAATGTCTACTAAAATTTTTGTGTTAAGCATTATTAATGTTGGAAATAGTTTCAAAGAAGATTATATAATGAAGGGTTTTGTTGGATTTTCTTTCTTTTTTTTTTTTTTGGGTTCTCTTATCTCTGTATGAACATAGCTCTCATCATTTGAGCTTGTTCAACAAGAAGTTTTATAACAATTTCTTGGAAGTTCCCCTTACTATGTATAAAGAACTAATTTGGTATCACCAGCTGGGGCTTGATCAAACCTTTTTGGATGGCCCCTCCCATCCTTTTTTCTTCAGAATAGTTTTCATATCATCTTTTTCAAATGCATTTCATACACACACACACACATATATATTCTTTATGAGCAATTGGATGGCTCAGTTTAACTCTATTTATGAACCAAATTAACTCAAAACTTTTGATTATTATAAATTCCAATCCAATATTTTAACTGATAAAAATTTATAATTAAGTAATTTATAAAAGCAAGAACTGCCTATTCCATAGTCTAAATTTTCGGCTTATTATTTCTATGGATAAAATAAATAAATAAATAAAATGCTGATTTGTGTATAGTGATTTTTTTTTATTGATAAAAGTAATGATGTAAATTTGATATAAGTAGGTTTCAGCTAAATGACAATGTAGCTGTTTTGTATTTTTAATGGTCATTAAAGAGGTAATTAATGCCAGCAGCCTAATCAAAATTGCAGCTAACAACATATAACTAATGATCAAGTCAATTCAGCTGTCTAAAATTGAAAAGATTTAGACATTAATCTGTAAAAGGTCCTTCAGCTTTCTCCTTTATTTGATTACTTTGGCACCTTAGATTAATTAGGGTTTATCTTATATTTGTAGCTTTCTTTGCAAGGTACCTAATTAGGTTTATACAAGTACAACATTTTTTTTTCACTAATATTTCTTAGTTCTCTATACCACAGTTCCTGTTTCCTTTGACGATCATCATGGCTAATCCACAAGAAAAATCAGCTGCCACTGCAGTTACTACATCATCACCATTATCCGAAACTCATCATTATGTTGAAGGTTATGAAGACCCCATAGCCAGCAATCACATCATCTGCTCGCTGCTGTTTCTTTGGATTTGTTTTCTACAGAAAAAGGTACAACAGCAGGAATAGAAAGGTTGTTGTTCTACAGAAAAGGCCAGGAATCTTAGGTAAAGTTGAAGAATTTATGTACTAAGCTTTGATGATGGCATTGGCAGAGAAAAGATTTTACGTAACTAGATGTGCTGCTCAAGTTGAGAAGCTTGAAGCCTAGATCGGGCTAGGTAGAGTCTTATTTTTTTATTTTTTACATCCTGCTCTGTAAATTTTTGTTGCTCGTTTATTGCTTGCTCCAAATTAATTAAAGAGACCAGAGAAAAAGGCAAATTGCAGATTATTTTGCCGTCTATTTATTGAACAAAACCTAGCAACAATGATGAAAATGGCAGCCTTAAATGCACATGATCGAGTTTATAAATCTTAATTCAGAAAATGATGCATCCCTAATAGATAATTATAGATACTAACAAGGGACAACACTGAAAACTACTAAGTTCTACCCTGTAGGCCTTGTCTCTATGGCTACAGGCCTACAAGCTTCCTTGCTGCTTCAATGATGAATTATTACACATGAATTGATGCAGATGTATACTAAGGTATATACATGCACAATTGGATTCAGATTAGAACTGCAAAATGCTTGCTACAAAAGATAAATGCATAGCAAAGCTCGCTGTTGTAACAGAGCTCGGTTCATTTGATTCGTAACCCAAACCTTAAACCTTAACAACAAGAGGACTCAATAGGAGAGGAATGATAATTAGAAAAGCGAAAGTATGGAAGGCTGATGCACTTCAATGAATGCATGCAATGCAATACAAATATGGGCTGCCCTGTAAAAATATACATCACTAATAGTTCGAGTCAACCAATCCAACTTATTAGAAAAGCTGCCAATAAGAAGTAATTGAAGAACTAATGCTACATAGAAACAGCCAACCTAATTCTTCACTAAGCTAATAATGAGACACACTAGACCTGACCAATTAACATCACTACACATTTTTGTGTTAGAGAAGGCTCTAGCTTGACAACGTTCTTCAGAGCAAAGAAAGAAAATTCCTGCACACCAAATCTATTTATCACTCCCCTCGTTTAAAAAAAAAAAAGGAAAGAAAGAAATAAACTACAAGTAAATCCACAGCTGTGAAGACAAACTATCCATGCCCTTAATTACACCATCTGCTTCAGCTTTGCAACCTCCCTATGGATCCACTTTGAGAAAAAATAACTATACATACTAATAACTTGTAAGAGCCTGAGTGAAGCATTACTGCCTATTAGGGGATGGCTTTCCGACGTCTCATCTAAATATCTAATTTGTGGACTCAGCGCATGTACAACCATCTTCCAGTGCATCAAGGCTTCCCATTCGAGGAGGCAATATCATTTTTATCAGAGTTGAGATTGATATTGGATTGTGATTTGTCACCTGATGCCATTTCATTCTGTTCTTTATGCTCATTTTTCTTGGAGTTGAGAAACCGCCCCCCAAGGCCTCTAGCTCTTCTCAATGCATGTTGATGTCGAGATTCATGCAAGTACGGCTGCAAAAATAGTCAAGTCATAAAGATCCAAAATCACAAGAATTTCGAATCAAAAGACTTGTAAATGGTGAAAAGAAACATTTCAACATGTAAAGTTGACAGAGATATAGGATTCATTTTTCAGTGTCATTGAAGACCCAAATGCCAACAGCTCACACATACCTTATCACAGACATAATAAGAATTTTTATATTTGTTCAAAAAAAAAAAAAAGAATTTTTATATGATTTATCATTGCATGAGCCAACTGATAAAGATCAGTTCAAAGTTCAAAATACATAAGGGAAAAGAGAATACTTATCAACCTCAAGCTTTTATTTGCAGATAATTATGCAAGAGTATTCATATAGGAATTTAATCAAATATATGAACAGTGCAATATCCGCAGGACTGTAACAAGTGCATTCCGGTCAGTGATAATGGTTTGAGTCATGATGTCTTTGAGGTCTTAAATCAAGTCTATTGACATGATTCACTGTAGTTATTTTTGTTGTATAAATAGATGCACGAGTAATACTTAGCTTATCTCTTATTTCTTTTACAGCAAGTGATGCTTCTTCTGGAGTTCTAGACTTCTAGGTGCAAGTCTAACCCTAGGAATGAGTCCTCAAGCCTAGACACATGAGGCTAGTTCTCTAATTTTGTGAATCCTTCCAAATCCTAAAATATTATCCTAATAAGATGGAAGATCACGTATTTTCTCCTTGATGTCCCACATCTACAACATTCAGATAATTTTGAAATTAAATCAGTGTCCTAGACACATTGACCTAGCAACATTTAAGCAAGAAAAAAGAAAAATATAGTCTGAATCAGGATGGCATCAGCAGAGCAGTTGCCAGAACTTGAAACAAATAAAGTAGAGTTAAATAAGCCTCATGTTTTTTCCTTATATTCTAATCAATCAGAGAAGTCAAACCTATCAAACACAAGCATCAAGGTATTCATTTCCTCCTCAAAAAGTCAACTATTATACCTTACGAGACTTGATGACTTTATTTTCTGATTCAGCTTTCGCACGAGATTGTCGTCTTCTCAAGATACCATGATATTGTTTTGCATTGACAAATACAGGTTCCTCAACTGCATCTGATGGCAAAGGGACTCCAGCTTGCTGAATCCCCATCAGCTGAACATGTACCTGAAGCAAGTAGTTATTATAAAATTATCAGATGAATGCTGCACGGATTTCATGCTTAAAAAAAAAAAAAAAAAAAAGGTTAACATTCAAGCATGTGACATCAAATGAAATCAATCACCATTGGTTGTCCACCATAGGGCTGAGGAGGATATGGCTGAGCATCATAGGGAGCAAATATGCTTCTATAATAGGGATCTGGATATGGGTAAGCTGCTGCTGTTCCCGCTGCCTTCAATTCCACAAGCAATAGCTACAAGTTAGTATATCAAGTGCCCAAGTCTTATTTGGTTTAAGAAAATAATGGATTAATATTTTTAGCCTAGTTGCAAGAGAATTTCATGGTCCAAAAGCAAGGTTGGTACCTCAAATTGAAGATCACTGGTCAAGGAAAAAGCAAAGGGGCAGGAAAAAAAAATACCCTCAGATACAATGGTTCATTACCAACAAAACAGCAGAAAGATAAAACCAAACACCAACATAAAAATACACAAAAAATAAAAAATGGAACCACAAATAATAATATCGAAATTGAGTTTTTTTTTTGGTCAATAATAGTCTCCCCCTGAGATAAAGACTTTGCTTGGTTAGCAATAATAACATTAATATTAATAAGCTAATCCAGTGATGAGGCATTATCTTATGATGTGTGTATTCTCCATCTATTCATAATGGTAAGACTAGTATATATATATTCTTACATTATTCTATTTCACCAGCAACCTTTTTTTTTTCTACTGATGGTAAGAAAGGGGTTTGCCTGCCTCAAGAACTCTAGTTTCTGTTTGAAAAGCTTCAGAAGGATGAATGGGGACAGCTTGTTGGGATTGTATGCATTTCGGCTGCTTTGAATTGTTAGTATGAAACATAACACTAGAGATTCCACAAACATCCTTGCCATACTACTGTGTTAAGACAAAATGGAGTACATGTCTCTGATGTTCTGCATTTAGTTCTTTGGTGCCTCAAACAACTAGAATTAGATATGTTAAGGGTGGACATTCCTTTCTTTTGATAACAAGCAACTTGTGTTCTTTGTTTTTTGCTTAACCTAGGAGGAAATCTTTCCTTATCATAAATCCTTTTTCTCAAGGGTGACTCATTATTCAAATCTTCCTTCTCTCTCTCTCTCTCTCTCTCTCTTTCGTTTCGAGGGCAAGTGAAACATTCTATCTTTATTAGACTTACAGTGATCTTTCTCTACAACATTCATGCACAATTTTCTTTCATTAAAAAGAAAATCTAAATATAACAAGATTTGAAACTTTCTGAACTGGCAGCTACAGTTGCTTTCTTTATTTTCAGACCCTAACTTCTTGCACCAAGAATCATGAACTGCCATGTATGATTCTTGCCTTGAGGCCTTCTCAAGAAACAATATCTTTGTAAAGATTGTTGTACATGCTGAAATATGCTATATTTCACTCGATTTAAATCCCACAGAAAAGAATCCCGGTTGAATATCTAGTTTCTTCTAGTTTTCTCCCCATAAAGGAATTACATACCAAGGCTCCAGAAATAGAGTAATTTCACCAAGTAATATATGATAATCAATGACTAAAGCATTAAGCTCTAAGTCTTAAGTTCACTGTGCATGGAAAATCTTCCATTCAAAATCCAAATTGCCCCTTCTTGTGGCCTTTGCTTCACTGTAGCATTACTGACCTAGGTAAGGTTCATCTTCACAGTAAAGAGATTTTGAGAAAAAGGGAGAAAGAATAACAGTAATAGAATTGTTTAGCTTTTATTTGATTATCAGATTTCCTTCCATATCTGCAGTGATGAAATCATTTGATGTTCTAAAACCCCTGGCTAAGTCCAACTGCAAGCTTCAAATCTTAAAAGTCATCACTCCAAGAACAAATGCCGAAGGGTAACCACCATATCACACAACCTAATCCCTGGTTTGATGGCAATGCAATAGCACAACCCCAAAATGAGTCATATCCTCTAACATATCCATGTCCAGGCAACCCCTAAATGAGCCATATCCTCTCACATATCCATGTTTGTGAAATAAAAGCCATCGCTACACATGGCGATCAGTAACTGTTGCTACAACCATGACGCGCACCATTTGCAGTAATCAACCTATTCCCTGTCATAACCTTATCGGACATCAACCCATCAGTTACATTCTCTAGATTAACATTTCCACAATTTACCTCATTAAGCCCTATATGATATAACTCAAATCTAGTCACATGAATAATCAAACAGAAGCGAATCTGCATCTCTTAAACATGAAAAGTTACCGACATAACAAATGGAAGACACAAACCAAAATTTGATTCCCTTTCTAAAAACAGACCAAGATTATCTTTCATTCCACCCCATTTATCTATTCACATGCCTTGTGTATTCTTGAGCTCCAGATAGCTCTTCAGGCATCCATCACTAACAAAGCATTCTTAAATAAAGAATTATACCGCATTAGACAGCAACCATTACCTAAGCTAATTTGTCCAAATCACAGTCAATCTATTTTTGCTAAGTGCACTATTTGAAATATATGCTTCCAGAACTCATAGCAATAATGATAGTTACCTTGACTATACACTTCATCATGAAGTAACCATGTCAGATGAAAATCTGTACATGGGCAGGACAATCCAGCACTTCAAATTAATGACAAAAGCTATGAAGATTTTAATTAACTGCCTGCACTGGATACTTGCTCCTTAGTCCAAATAACATAGGCCAAACTACCTCAAGTCAACATATATGATAGAATTCATGTTAAAATAAAGATGGAAAATCTTCATCCTAACATAAAATTTTAAAAATGTAATGGACTAAGAGACAACTATATGGGATATAATACAAATTGCAGTTCAAACTGTCGAGTGCAAATGTCGCTTTTCCACCTTTAACAGTAAATTACATTAACAAGGAATTAAAGCTACCCCAGTCTTCGCATAGCATATTATACTAATAACACGGAGAATAAATTGTCTTCCAAACTTAAATAATTACTTTCAATCAGTTTAAGAATACATACGTGCAACAAACAAAACAGCATAAGCAAAGGAGAAAAAATGAAAAAACAGAGTACCTAATATGCTTTCAGACACACAACCATGGATGTGAAATAAAATTCAAAAGAAGTTACTTTCAAGATAATACCATAGTGTGCCCTGAACCAAGTTGCGGACTTGCTGCATACTGAACATTTGGAGTTGATATGCCAGGGCGCACCACTGCATTTGCAGGAGGTGATGACTGGGTTTCCGAATGCTTCTGCCGCTCATTAGCATCACTATTACCTGGAGAATCATCTTCCAAAAAGTCATATATTAAGCATTAAAACTTAAAAATAGGCTAGATACCATACAGAGTACATTCAATAGGACTGCCTAATAGAGACTATGACATCATCTGTTGAGTGCAAGATCCTCTTAGGGGTCCTGCTTAGCCCATAATAAGTGTTAGTTGTGGAGTGAAACAAAATTGTGAATATTATCATTATTATTAAGAACAAATGAGACACTAATTATTTAAATTAAATTGTGCTGACTCCAAACTCAGTTTCTAATATGAGCATCAAAGACCATATCCAGTAAGAAAGAGGCTGAGCTCACACAGACAGCCTTTCATGACATATTGAAACACCAGGGAATCCCGTAAAAATCAATTATCTTACATGCTGATTTCTTATTTGAACAGCATTGACCCCACAAAGAAACATATGTTTCAGACAAAATTTGATGGGTGTAACAATCCTGTTCTTACTTCACTTGGGAAACCTGAAAAAAATCCTAAGAGGGATACCTCTAGCTTATACAAGCATTTGCCTGTGCACAAAAAAAAAAAAAAATCCATGTATCCCTAAGAAAACATCATAAGCATAAAATATCTAAAGTACTAAACATGAGCAAAGTTTAAATCTATCCATCATGGAGATAAATATTATATACTATTACAGTCATCACTAAAACACTTATTTGATAAACATTTTCAGCAAAAATACCTGAACGATCATGCACAGAAGAAGTCATGAGGCTATTATGCAGACAGAATCCTTAACGACCAAATCTGACAGGATAATTGAAATAATCAGGTCACTGTAATAAGAGAGTATTGATGAGATGCCAGTCAAATGGCAGCCCAGGCCACCAAAGTTACCAACATATATCACTAACAAAATTAGAGAAGCTTTGTGCATATAAAATTTAAAAGGCTTTATGTCTAGATAACAGAAGAAACTAATATCCAGAAGTATCAAACAATTTGGGAAGAACAAGGAGAAGAATATTCAAGAGAAGAAAATATTCACTTTCCATTGCCTATCAAAAAATATTAAATTGGAATTAACAAGTCAGCATCAAAGTAGTAAGGCTCTTAATTTAGCCACTACCAACTCATTAGCGCTCAAGTATTCCACGTATTATCTTTAATACATCAAGCTTACAGTTAAATAACATGAACTGCCCACATAATTTCACATCTGTTAAAGCATTAGAAAATTATTGACCAGTCAGAGTCCAAAAAAGGAGTTCATGTTTTCTTCTGATAAAGGAAACGTTGAAAGAAGCTAGCGATTGATAAATGCAATATGCAAGCATATCTACGATAAAAACTGTAGATAAGCAAAAAGAAACCAACCATTAGCAGAAGAAATTTGTTCTATCATATTCATGTGTGTTGCAGTTTTCCTAAAAAAAAGAAGTATAAACCTTGAGGAAAAGATATGATTTTAAAGCCAGTTACAGTGTACAAAACCTGCCAATCAAAATCTTCTAATAAAAATTTATCTTGGATGTTTTTGGTTTCCAACTAAATCCAACAATAGAAGGACAACAACTACACAAGATCAGAACTTTTGAAACAAAATAAAAGCCAAAAGTCAAAGCAATTATAAAATTAGATATCAGAAAGTGCCGACATTCAAAAATAACTGAAGTAGCACACAACTACCAATCAACCCCAAAAAGAAATCCCAAATTATCATCAACAACAACAAGAATTCACAAAATTACCTCAACTGATTCATACAGATACACGATTCCCAACCCAATAAATAAAAATCAGCAATTAAATTCAAATAATTTGAAAAAACCCAAAACAGAGCAGCACTTAAAATGCTCATTTAACAATGATTAAAAAAACGAAACAGCTAATCGCAAACACAATTCACAATTCATTTCAATTTCCCCAAATTCTCAACATATTTCATAGAAAAAAAAAACGAACATCCAAAATTTTCAAACGCTTTTTTTAATCAGCGACCAAAATTCAGAGAGAATTGAAAAGAAGCTGTCGGTTCTGCTAATGCGGGAACAATAAAATTAGGGTTTCGAAAATCAAAAGTTACCTCCTAGAGATAGAGATGGTGCAGCTGCTGCTGCTGCTGCTGCTGTTGATGTTGGAAAATCTTTCTGCTCGGTGCAGGTGAAATATGAGAGTTAATAATGGAAATGCTCAGAAGTTTCGGTATTTTTTTTCACACAATACAACGTGTTTCCTTTTAACTGCCTTTCTTCACTGCTTCCTTTATCCAAACACATCACCGTCATGAGTCCTACAATTTTTTTTTTTGGAACGGGAGTTATATAGATGTTTTTTTTTTTTGAAAAGAATATAGATGTTTGTTTTTAAAACCATCCATAATCAAAATTTTTTGAACTTAAAATAATTCTAATATGACTACAATAACAAAAATATGTCAACAATTAATTTAAGGATAAACCCATTATTAAGCCCCTAAACTTTGACGTATTATTTTATTGAGTTCCTTAATTTTTATTGTGTTTTATTAAGCCCTCGATCTTTTATTTTCCTATAGATTAAAGACAAATTAGACTGAAATAATGAAATTGTGCAACAATTCAGGTTCGTTGTTGCCAAATATGTTGTTATAAAAGGTTTAGAGATACGATTTGTGAAGAATAAAAGAAAAAATGTAAGTGTAAAGTGTAAGAAAAAATGTCCATTGAGGTTATTTGCTTCAATTGATAATTCTAAGGACACATACACTGTTAAAACTCACCACTGACATCACAATTATGGTTGAGTAAACAAAATTTATTTTACAATTTCATTACTTCAGTCTAATTTGCCCTTAATCTATACGAAAATAAAATATGAGGGCTTAATAAAACACAATAAAAATTGAGGGATTCAATAAAATAAAGTGTCAAAGTTCAGAGGCTTAATAATGGTTTTATCCTTAATTTAATGTAGTTCTACTAAGCCAGTCAGAACAAATAAGTAATTTTATTCCACAAAGATAATAAATTAGTACGAGTATCGTAACATATGAGGTAAAGTATTAGGCCATACAAATATAAATATAACAATAGACACAAGCATAATTATTATATACACGAGGCACAATAGAAGAGTATAATCATGGCTATACGAGGCATAATAGAAGAGTATAATCAGAGCTACTTCTATGTTCATATAAAAAGAACTATATCGATTCAACCCATTGTGCATCCAAATGAATAGGCATTAGAGAAATTTACACGAGAAGGATATGCACATACGTTACATGGTGACTAGATCTCATGACTCTAATAAAAAATTGTGTTTAAACGAAAATAACTCATATTAATTGTTCCGATAGATTATTTAAATTTTGTAATTTTATTGATGAGAATAAATTTTATTTCAAATTTTTTTGTATTTCATTATTCAATATTAATAAATTTATTATTTTTCAATAAATGATTTTTTTACTAAATGCTCTATAATTCATGAAATCGTTCTATTATGTTTTAAAAATAAGAGAAATATAAAATTTTAAATAGCTCTTAAGCTTTGAATAAATAAAATTACAAATAGTTTATTTTTAATATTTGATGATTTAGCAAATTAAATTAATAAATTTTTAAGCAATTAATTTTATTATACATTTAATTTTGTAAATTTTG
>CATIWK010091178.1:0-13375 GCA_949634005.1 Mallotus japonicus
GTAGTTCGTCTTGCCTACTTTGAGTCAATGAGCAAAGAGCATGGTTTGGTGCCTAAGCCAGAACATTATGCATGTGTTGTGGATCTTCTCTGTCATGCTGGTCATTTGAGCCATGCAAGAAATTCTATCAAATATGTATGATGTGGCTGGAAAATGGGAAAATAGGGATCAGACCAGGAAAATGATGAAAGACAGGGGTGTGAAGAAAGAGCCTAGTCGTGCGAGATGCCTACCGCTTACATCATTTTGAAGGTGGTGTCTGTTCATGTAGAGAGTATTGGTGACGTGGACTTCCTTTGTTGATGTGGCAAGTGATGTTTGAAGTTTGGTGGATTGCCACATCAACGAGTTCAGTTATATTTAACAGTCGAGGACTAACAGCGTTATATTTAAAAAGTATTAGGACTCGATCGAGAACGAATTAGCTTATAGGACTTAATAATGAAATTGCCTATACTTATAGGACTTAAAATGTCATTATCCCTAAGATAAATATTATCTAAAACATATATATATATATATATATATATATATATATATATATATATATATATATATATATATATATATATACACTGAAAGTTTTACTAGGCATAAGCTACTATAAATACATTGAATTTATATACAACTATATTCAATGAATCTAGACATTTTATATGAACCAAAATATATTTTGGACCTGTTCTAAGTGTACGACCCTATAGGTTAACACAATGTTGGTAGTGAGCTTGAAATTTTATTTCTGACCCACAAATTATAAGTGAACTCTATCAAGACTTTATAATTACCCAAGATATGTTAAGGTCAATAATCTGACATAACCTAATCAACAATAAATATTAAAGTTTTTTTTATTACAAGGTATCTTAATTGAATATAAAGTATGGTTTATATCATCCTTACACAATTCAATCAAATTATTTTTCGATTCTATGTAGACTGATATTAATAACCATTATCAATTAATAACCATTATTAATTAATTCTAGCATGAGCATGCATTTTACTTTAGTCTTACCCATTATGGGGCCCAATGATATATTTTCCATAATCATAAATGAGGGACAAATTCATTCTCAATCCCTCACATTCCTCACACGATTTATTCAATATCCAATAATAATTCATTTCATCATCATGTTAAAGATAATGTTAAATTGTGTTAAAATATAAAATTTATCATATAGGAAATAATGGTGATTTCAGGTCAAAGGACTAGGAAAATATTATTGTAATAAGAACTACTAATGACATTTATCCATGTACTATTCTCAAAGTAGGTTATTGATACTTGATTTTTGACAGTCCTACAAAGTTATCCGATGATGAGAGTTTTCGTCGACAAGATAGAGGATAACCTTGCAAGATTGCCCACATCGTGCTTCTAGAGATGTCAAACCTTGAATCAAAAGCCCAAAAGACCAAACCAAACCTTTTCAACAACCCAAAAAATTCCTTAACCTCGAAAACGAACTTTAGATCTAGAATCGGGACCTTAAAGTATTAAACTGAGATTTTAAGAGACTAAATCGAAGTTTTTTTAACTTCAGTTCAACTTTAAAGGCCTTGAACCAAACCTAAATACTTGAAAGTTATCAAGAATCTTGCAAACCTAACCAAAAGACGTAGAAAACCTTAATAGCCTTGAAAACTTACTTGAAAACACCCAAAACATGCATGGAAGGGCTTTCTGTAGCTATAAAGCCTAAAAAATCATGAATTATGGTTTTTTCCATGAGCATGGGTTGAGAACCCACGCCTATGGGAAACAAACACAAGCACTTGGGTTCTTCAAGAACCCACGCACCTCAGTAAAACCCTCGTTCATAGGTTTCCACATGCCATGTGCGAGGGTTTTTCTCACGCACGTGACACATGGCATGTAGGCCACATCTTCCTGTAAATGACCATTTTGACCATATTTTAGGGGACTTTCTTTTAAACACTTATTTGGATAAATTTTACACTATCTTTTCTCTCATATACAAGCTTCAAACCCCTACACAAAGGTGAATGACTTGTGAAAACCCACATCCTAAACAATATCTACTCACTAAAGCTTATTCTCTTTAGGACTCTAGATCGAACAAACCAAATCTAGCTACATCTCTGTCAAAGCATGCATTAAGGTAATACCTTTGCAGATCCTATAATCATTTTAATAAAATCACATCTTGCATACATTTCTCTTCTACTCCAATTTCTATTGTTTCTTTCAATTTTCCATCTTCATCATTTCATCACTGCATCATGTTTATATTGTTGGATTAAAATCTTGTGAATATTTTAGTGATAATAGTGATTATGGTGATGGGAACAAGTTGTTAAAAAGATTATGGGAGTGTTTATACGTTCATTTGATTGATCTTTGTATTTCTATTATGATATTTGCATTTTTAACATGTTTAGCATAAAAGCTCATGCTTTTATTATAAAGTATCTATTTTTAGCATAAAGTTCATAACTTTATTATAAAGTTTATCCTTTTAGCATGAAATTTGCATTTTTATCATAAAATTTACATTTTTAGTGTAAAGATCATGCCTTTAATAAAAAAAAAATCTGCATTTTCATCACAAAGTTTATGTTTTTCACTATAATAGTTTAGTTTTCCATTGTAAAATTGGCATTCTACTATAAAACCTGCGTTTTTATCATAAAGTCCATATTTTTGTTATAAAATATGCATTCTTATTCTAAAGTTTATCCCTCTATTATAAAAATCATGTTTTCATTGTAAAGTTTGCATTTTTATGTATTCCATCTTGAAAAGTTATTTAATGTTAACGATTAGGCGGGATGCCCATGACCTTGTGATTAACTACTGAATAGTACTTTAAATCACTTTAGGAGTATGCTCAAATCACTAGTTTACGTCGCACATAATCATCAATGCATTTTGACTATTTTTATTCTGTTTTATCTTGTAAGATCATTTATTGATAGATGAATAAAATGCATGCTTTTATGTGTCTGTGTGCACTAACCTCTGTTTTGCAGGAATTATTAGAATAGGTATCTTTTTTTTTTCATTTTGATGTATTTGATAGATTGAATTCCCAAAGCTTTGTAACCTTAATCCTTTTTTCTAATATATCTTTATTTTGGATGTATTTATTAGAATAGGAGATTTTAAGGGTTGTAATCCTTAATCACTTCCCCGCTTCTTCATTTTTATTATTTTTCTTTTTGTTTGTTTTATTTTGTTTGAGCTATTTTGCATGCTTTGTGTGTTTAACCTGCTTATTTGTTTTATCTGATTTATTTTTATATTGTTTTTTTGTTTGGTTGATCCTACTTCTTTATTTTTATTAATAATTGAATAAACATCCAGTGCATCATTAAACTAAAACTAGGGTGATGCAATAAGTAAGTTAGATAATGTATATCGAGAAACAGTCAAGTAGATGCTACTCTTCGAATCTAGAATCTCTGACAAGGGAATCATATTTACACTTATATGCTTTCCATTTCCCAGCTATGGTCGGGTGATGACTTCAAACTTCTAAGGCTCCTCAGAACTATCCCTCCCATATCATTGACATTTGGAAACAAATATTCCTATCGCCTGTCTCAAGTATGCCATGGCCACCATGACCACAAACTAGCGACTACACTAGGGATGTGAGGAGTCAAATTTGAAAATTATTTCTTGTTATACATATTTATTTTTTTTTCTTCACAACTAATATACTAATCACATTTTTATAACACTCACCACACTCGTGCAATTGGTCCCAATTAGTTGATGATGACAGAAAGCAATCCACCATGATTCTACTTGACTCATAGGGTGACAAATTTGGATTCATCACCTTTAGCCTCGACTCATGCCACGAGTTGTCAAAAGATATTAGGCTTGCTAACCTTAGTCTATTAACCCTAGTCATATGAGGGCATTTTTAGTAAAGGAACCTAAACTTTTTGCCTTGACTCACCCCATGTAGATAAACCATTAGACACTTCACCTAGGGTTTTACCTGGCCTTGCATGCAAACTTTATCTGAATGGTGCTGACTTAACCTATAACCGATAAATGAAAGTAACGTCCCCAATTTCTCTTATCGAATGACTGCATCCTATTAGTTGTTGTAGACTATTTTTATTAAAGGCATTGTGATTGTCATTGGCCTTGTATGAGTCTGAAGCACGAGGAACAAAGTGAATCATGCCCTAATCTAAACAGTCTGCTATAAATTCTAGTCATGATTTCATTTGGCATTGGAAATTGTGAGATGATGCACATTTATTCTTTTTAAGTTATTAGGTTCATTTAGACTAAATTGAAGGGTATATGACTACCTTACAAGAAATAAATGGCCAATCATTTGATGAACTTTCCTTATTTCATGGAAGACATGTTAAATGTTGATATAATTAACACAAAATTGGAATTCTTATTTTGTTCATAGCCATTACAAACGGACGTGTAAATGTTATAGATGCCATTCGAAACCCAATGAAATGTTCTTTACACTAACATTGTATTTTCTCCATGATTATAAGGAAAGTAACTTATAATGAGCCACTTGAATCTTGATAAGGCGAATCAGTATTGCCCGGTTTGAGCGCGGGTCCAAGAGCCCCCCGATGACTTGAGAATTAAAACCCACGTAGGACAGAGATTATACCACACAGAGTGATAAGGTCAGAAGGGTGTGAATGTTTGTGCTTAGTTTATCTGTTTTGCAAGTTTACACTAAACATGTTTATTTGTTTTGTTTTCCCTTTTCTTTTCATGCATAGATATATACATATAGAGGATAGAGGTTTTTACGATCTAACTCATAGTTTTTTCCCTGCAACCATATTGTATCGATGCATTAAGAGTTATGTACTGCCACGTCATACATGCATGTTAACGCTATTTGTTTTGCAACCCATGATATGTCATGTATACGTGTCTTTTTTCCCATCCTAACCCTTATCTTTATACAAAAAATAGCTTCGAGAAAGCTTTATAAGCACAAAGTAACTAAACACATAAGCTTCAGCCCTAGCATTCACATAGTTGAATCCAACTGAGAAATGGTACTAAACGTGGAAGAATATTTAAAAGTTACCCTCAAGAAGATGATGAGTGATGGGATGTTGTTTGAGTTCCTCCAAAATAAGATGAAGACTGCCATCAAGCAACTGCTTCATAATAAGGGAAATCATGCCGAAGCTTCGAGATCTATGAATGTGAAGATTGATAAGAGAAAAAATGTGATACACACTCCAATTCCTTTAAATAGGATGATGAATACTACCAAGCCTTGAGAGGAGTGCCACCTCCACCTCCTACTAAACCAGTCAAGCTGACCAAGTCTAAATCAATAGAAGAGGTCAAGATACTGGCCAACAAGGTGGAACAGCTTGAGTTTTCCCTTAAGGATAAGAATGCCATGAAAAGTTGAGATTACACTAATCTCGCGCTATTAAAAGACAAACTACTTCCGGAAGACTTCAATCTTTCCGACTTTACAAAGTTTAATGGCACAGGTGATCCAAGGGTACATTTGAGGCTATACACCACTTTCATAGCTTCTACCATATTAATTGAGTCTCAAATTTTGAAGTTTTTATTCATGTCACTCGAAGAAGGGCCAAAAACATAATTCTTTGATTTGAAATATGAGATAAAAAAAATGATTGGATGCTTCTCACTCAAAAACTTATTAACTAGTATGAGTATAATAAGCAGTTGGATATCACTAGATGTGACATTGAGATTACAAAGCAAAAGAATAGTGAAAGCCTTATAGATTACATTACTCGTTGGAGAGCTAAAGAAGCATTGATGAGAGAGAGACCTTTCAAGGATGAAAAAAATTAAAATGGTGATTAAGGAAGCCTTACATCATTTTCATAAATAGATGATTTTTGTCCATTACCCAATCTTTAAATCCCTCCACCAAGTCGGTATCAGAATTGAGGATGAAAAAGCCTTGCAACCAAAGAATCCTTACTGCTAACCACCTTAACTAAGTCAAAACTTAAACACTTACACCCGTTCAGCTAAAATAAACCTAGCCGTAAACACACTAAATTAACCTACCAGGAGATACTCAAGCCTAAACCTACCTCTATCTAATATTCTCTAAAGGCTTCAACAAAAAGACCTCTTTAAACCTCTAGAACTAAGACTGTTACTAAATCGACTACCTGCCCACATCAACATTAACCTCTACTTCCATTTCAATCAAATAATTGGCCATGCAACTAATAACTATCAAACCTTAAGAAATCGAATGCAAGACTTAATAGACTCTAGAAAGATTAAAGATCCATAAAAATGCCACAATGTCAAGACTAACTATCCAATTACATAATATACCCCCCACCTACAACCTATGCAATCTCTTCAGGAATCCATAAATCTTTTGTGAAAAAATCCATCCAAGATATCCCTGAAAGTGAAAAAGAAAGAGAAAAGAGAGAAGAAAGAAAGTTTCTTATGATGCAAGAAGTTGAGATTTTAAATCTAATCTATGACTCGAGTGACAATAACTAGGACCTTTCAACTTATGAATTTGTTTCAGTACCTTTTGCATTTGCTCCCCACTTGATGATGAGAATGATGAGTCAAATGACAACTCGTAGGATTGGTGAAGTTGAAGACATCAGTAGGCCTTCAGATTCTAAAGATGACAATGTTTATCCCAATGAAAAAGAAAAAGTATAGGACCTGCTAAGACAACCTTCTGGGAAGTTCGATTTCAAAGTCAAGTATTGCCCTCCTCCTTCTACTGCCATTCGCATTAAAGATATTAAACCCATTATATGGCAAGAGGAATTTAATAAAGAAGAGGGGATAATAACAATTCAATCGCTAACCTTAATAAGTGTTATGTGTGTTGACATTTAGTATGATTCTAATTAAGAAAGCATAAAAACAAGAGGTGACCCTGAAAAAACAGCCGATGTTTGGGGTAAGAACTATTCTCAGTTGTCGATTAACTACGTGATAAGAAGTGGACGAGTCTATCAACCAATTAAGAAGGAATTAGAAAAAGGAAAGGAAGTAGCTAAAGAAAATGAATCTGTGATCCAAGTCGAAGAAGATGATGCAGTTTTGTAATAATAAATAAACCACAGGCTCAAGCCAGTATTTGGGACTTACTCATGGCTTTAAAGAAATACCGTGATGCTCTCGTCTGAGCCCTAGTTAATACTAAGATTTCAATTGAAGCTTCACTGAATGACATGATAGCTTCATTAATTCGAGCTCCTAGTGATGCCATCTCATTTTCTGACAAAGACCTTCCATTAGAAAGAAGGGCACATAACAAACCTTATTCATTCAAGTAATCATGAAAGCTGAAAGGACTTCATGTGTAATGGTAGATGATAGGTCCGTCATAAATGTTTATCCTCTCAAACTACTCCATAAGTTTGAAATGGGTATGGATGATCTAGAGTCATCTAATTTTATCATTCAGGCTTATGATAATTTAAAGAAACCTATAGTAGGAACTTTCAAGACTATGGTAACAGTGGGAGAAATTGAATCCATTATGGAATTCACTGTTTTGGATATCCCTCCTACTTTCAGTCTATCGCTCAGGCGTCCATAGTTCCATTCACATAGGGGGTACTATCTACTACGCATTAAAAGATAAAATCCTTATTTAATGGTAGAGTAGTTACAATTCTCTTTAGTTTCACATAAGGAGGAGCTATCCAAACCCCTATTACTTGGCTTCCTCACACTTTTTGATTTAGGTAAAGCAAACCTAATTCCAGTGTCTTTGTTGTAGGTATTTCTAAAGCATCTTCCTTGAAATCTAAATCTCTTTAGTACCTTTAACGTTTTCTTTCCAATTCCATAAATGTTGGGGTCTAAGTTATAAAGTGGTCACCCTTGATGATCTTTATATTTTGTATGCTATGGTTGAGAATGTGAAACTTGAAATTGGTAGATTTTTCAATGGAGATTGTGGATTCAAAATGATAGTGTTGTAAGAAGCATTAACATTGGTGGGATTGTGACCAACAGTGCCAATTTCTTCAATGTATTCATCACCAACTTCAATTATATTGAACCCTCTTTCCTCAATAATATATTTATAAAAAAATTTAAAGTAATTTAAAAAAGTGGATAGTGTATGGATGTTCAAGCATGAAGAAGTGGTTGATAAAGGTCTTACATAAGATCTTGAAGACATTGAGCAAATTGGGACTCTAAGCTTAGAGGTGATGGACGAAGATGAGGGTGAACAACCTCGACAAGTTTCCTTCCATGCCTAAGAGGAAGCAAACTAGAGGAGAAAGAAGTTTAAGAAGATAAGGAGTTGAAGGGGAACCCGAATGGGTATCCAAGCTCTTCGATTGCATGTCAATTATGGAGGCTAACTTCAATGCTCGATTTGATCACGTTGAATATAATGTTCACTATCTTCTCCAACAACAATAATTTCAATGTCCATGTCCTCCACACACTCCACATGAAGAAGAAGGCCATGATGGTGGAGATTGTGGTGATGGCCAAGCCTATTACCTCTTTGGATGCCTCACAAAAATATTTTTCATGCATCCTGTTTTAGTCTTTTGTTGCATTGCATCTAACATATCTTTGTATTTTATGATTTTATGCTTAATGTTTATCTTGTGTTTGTTTAGACCTTATTTAATGTTTTTTTAAGTAGACATTCTCTATATATAATGTTTATCTTTTTAATTAATGTAAAATGTTGTCTTTGTGCCTATATATCTATTCTTTTATTAATTCCCTTCTTGCACATTGTCAAAAAGGGAAGAATGAGTGATGTGTACATAAGTTACAAAATATAAACTTGTGATATGAGTTAATACAAGCTAGTGCACAAATAAAATTGTGATTATGCTCTAAATTTGTGACTAATTTGATATTTGAATTGCAAGAAACATAAGATATAAAGCTTATGTTACTAAATAATATTAATTGTCCAAATTTCATCTTGTAACCTCTCCTACTTATGCATAGGTTGAGGGGGAGTTCCTAAAAATCCTATGTATACCTTAAGGAGGAGTAATAAGCACTTTTGAATTCATGCACATACACTTATTATTTTTTAATCACTTAAAATTGAATTGTCAAAATTGAAAAGGGGAAGATTGTTGATCATTTACATGATCAATGACTAATTGCTCTTATTTTGACATTAAAAAATCAATTTTGATGTACTAATATGTGTTCTTAAGTGTGAATATTAGATATGTACATGTACATGATCAATTGAAGCTTAAAAATAAGCATTATCAAGTGTGGAAGGGTGCTCACGAGTGGCCCTCACGATCGTGAGCATCCCCACGAGTCAAAGCATCTCAAGAACTCATAAATTCAAGACTTTTCAATAATCCTCACGATCCTAGTCACGATTAAGAAAGCAGGTTTATCACAATCATGAGCTAGAAGTCCACAAAATTGTAAAATTTTAGTGTTTTTCATGATCTGTGCCATAATCATAAGGAAGCCAAGCCAGCTCATGATCAATCAAAAGCTTCTAACCTTAAAGTTACAATACTCCTCATGAGAGGAGTCACGATCATGATTAAGGATATAATGATCGTAAGCAAAGGACCACGATCATAATCATACAATACTAATTCTTGATCATAAGCACCAAAAGAAGCCTCAACATCCAGTAATCCTCATGAGTCATGCTACATTCGTGAGAAGATTAATCACGGTCATGAGGACCCTTAATCACGATCATTATCATAACCATAAGTGATGCAGTACTTGGCCAAAAAATAACTGCAATGGCTATAATTTTGTTCCCTACAATTATGAGCATACCAAATCCTGTAAAAAGCTGAAAATGTATTAAATAAAGAAGGTGAAAATTAAAGACGACCAAGATGCAATCTAATAGCTACATTTCAATCTCCAACTATAAATATTAGTGCTAGAACTTCATTGAAGAAGTTAGATAAGTTGTTGAAAGAATTAATTCCTTAAAAACTCAATGGATTGCTATTATTCCTTGAAAATCCTTATTGTACTCATAAACACTTTAGAGTGTTGGGTTGTGATTAGAGTTAGATTTCTTCTCTTATACTCCTTCTTGGGCTAAAGAAAGAGAAGTGAGGTTTCACTCTAGAGGAATTGGTTAAGTGTGAACCATTAAAATATTTAAGAATTAGGAATTGGTTTGAGTTTAACCAAGAAAAACTCAAGTTGTGTAAAGGTTTGAGTTGAGCCTTAAAAACTCTTATGTACTTCATCTAAGGAATATATTGAAGTGGTGGCTTAAAAATCCTAATTTGGGAATAAGTTAGGTGGAGACATAGTATTATTAAGAATCTAAACTCTTTAAATTCTCTTGTGTCTTTATCTTTTTTCATCTCTTGTTCTTAATTTTCTTTTTGTTCCTTAATTGCTCTTAATTTTCACTCAATTTCTTATTAGCCCTATTCACCCCTCCCCCTCTAAGGCACTTTTAGAGTTGACTTAATATCCCATATACATAATTAGTAAAACATAATCATTATTCAAACCACATACTAGTCTTCATTCATTATTATTCCAATGATAATAACCGACTAGATATAATTTAGAATAGAATTCAACTTTTAACTGAGAGTTTTACTATCAAGTCACATACTTGATGATCTTAGACAGAATTAACTATTCATGGAATCAACAATTAAATTTGCATAATGATAATAAAAATGTCCCTTTTATTAATAAAATTCAAATATGACAAAGTTAAAATGTGATCATTACATAATAGACTTAGGGCATATCATTAACAATGTTGTCCTCTAAAAAACATGCATTTGGTAAGTATCAAACATGGTTGGATACACAGTTGTATCCAAACCGCGTTGGTCTTTATAAATTATCCTTTATTATACCAAATACAACCAACATGATTGTGTACTATCATATTAATCTTCTTTATACTAATTTCACTTATTTAACACATAAACTATATGGGAAATACGTTTTTTTTTTTTACGCTTTACAAAACTTTCATACCCAAACTAACATATTATTCTATCAACTATTATATTTAATAAAAATTTTATCATTAATATTTCATTTTTAAATATAATCTTATAGATTATAAGATAGATTGTATGATTATAAATTTAAAATATATAATAAACTTTGAATAAAAAATAAAAAATCAAATTTTTTTGTAATTTTGGTATTAAAATATATAAAAATATGAAATTTTAAGATTTAACTAATAAATAATTACATTAATTGGATAGAATTAACTGAATTTTTTTAATTGTACAAAATATACAAAATACATATATTGGGTTAGGAACAAGACACACTTCTTTACAAAACCATGACAATTTTGTAAAAGTAAGTTAACTCATATAACCCAAACACATACACACACTCTCCGCAACCAATATGGAGTCCCGAATGATCAACCCAGTTCCCATGAATGGGAGACACCACACTACATGCACTGTAAATGCATTTTTTTTTTAATTTTATAAGACATACACAATACACACACTAGTTTATCGACAAAACACATTTCTTCACAAAATTATAATAATTTTGTAAATGCGTGCTAATCCATATAACACAAACACACATACTCCACAACTAATGTGGAATCCGGAAAGATTAATAGAAATATATTTAAAATATATAAGATTTATTGAAAATTATTATCGTTGAGACCTTAATTATAGAAATAATTTTAAAAATTAGGATTAAATATGGTATTGCCCCTGGGGCTAAGCATGAGTTTTGGAGAATCTGGACTGTCCCGAAAAACTGAACCAAAAATCTCCATTGACCATTTGACTTTCTCTGAACCAAACTATCCTGAAAATTTTTATTGGGACGGGTCTGGAGAATTTGAATTCTTTAAACTGAGATCCGTCCCGAACCGCTCCAAATTGTATTAAACCGAAGAACCGAAACTAGAACTGATAATTTAATAGAATTACAGTTATATATACATACATATTATAAAGATTAACATTATATTATAAAGATTTTTGCAATAATTATGTTCGATTTATTAATATTGGACCTACTAATTAACATGTAATCTAAAATAATGTCATTTTAATTATTTAAAATAAAAATTTCACTCATCAATCAAATAATGTGAAACACAAAAAATAAATATTAAATTAGTAAATAGCATTTTAGAATATTATAGTACAATTTATTTTAAAACATTTAAACTCACATTCAATAATAAAAGTGTAATATAATATACTTTTTTAATAGCTATGGTGTTGTTATTATTATTTTATGATATATATTATTTATATAAATTTTTCATAAAAAATATATGGTATACTAGAGTGTATTATAAAAATTTTAATAAAATTTTTATAGTAAAAAATAATGATAAATAAAACTATAAAAAATCATTTAATTTTATGATAAAATTATGAAATGGTTTATAGTTTAATAGTTCAATTTGAATTATATTTTTATTTATTTTTAAATTGGAGAAGAGCTGATTTCCGAATCGAATTGAACCAAAAATTTTAATTTGGAGAAAAATCGATTTCTGAACTGAATTGAACCAAAAATTTTAATTTCTGAACTGCATCGAATCAAAAATTTAAAGCAATTCCGGAGAATTACATTCTCTGAACTTAATAGGACCGTAAGCACCCCTAATTGGCCCCTAATTTTTGGGTTGGGAGGTTGTTGGGTGTATAATGTGTGGCAAATTATATCATGGATCTCTGTCCATATTATAATATGGACCAAGGGTTCATCACACGTGTAAAACACACTGATTTTTAACGCTTTTGATATCTTTGCACATCTATCACTTTCTTAGTGCTCCTGTATCCTAGAACTAGGTGACGAAGTAGATTATTCCCGTAGGATTACAATCAACAGAGACCTTCACATGAACTTGTAGCCAAAGATTTGCATGATTTTGAGTGAGTATTTTTTATTTATCAAAAAATTATTTTTTTTTTATTTTATTTAATTTTTATTTATAATTTTAGTCAAAATAAGATTTTTATTCATTAAAAAATTATTTATTTTTTAGTTTTTAATTATAATATAGTGGTTGAATTTAACTTTTATTTATAATTCTAGTACAAATAATATTTTTATTCATTAAAAAATTATTTATTTTTTAGTTTTTAATTATAATAAATAAATTTTTACTTGTATTTTTATTTTAGTTAAATAATGTAGGTCCATTACTTAAATAATACAGATTCATAAAATAAAACATGCAGGTCCATTACTTAAATAATGTAAGTTCATAAGATAAAACATGTATATTTATTACTTAAATAATGCAGGTTCATTGACATTTTACGCACAGGTTCATGTGGCAACTACTAATGATCCTACAGGCAATTACTAATGAACGTGTAGACAAATACTAATAAATTTGTAAGCAAATACTAATGAACCTACCATTCATTCATATTGAAATTGTATTATTTA
>CATIWK010091186.1:0-10644 GCA_949634005.1 Mallotus japonicus
CCCAAGGCTGTAAGGAGGCTGTTAAGTTTGCCATTCAGCAACAAAATGAAAAGGTTTAGGTGTTTTCACACAACTATATGCTGTTCCATTGTTAGCTGCACCAGGACTGTTAGTTTGGTAGCCTTAACAAGGGAGTAATATTTAATATGGCATTCGTTTGAGCAGCCAAAGATTAAATCCTTGGTGTTGGCATTAGGGGTGTAGACAACGCGAGCTGAGCTTTGGCTACCTCATACATGGTTTGTTTATTATCGAGCCAAGCACCGTTAGCTACGCCAGGACTGTTAGCTTATTGTTAGCCTTAACAGGGGAGGGGTATTGAATATGGGAATGGGACACTACGAACGTGGGTCCCTAAGATCAGCCAAGGGTTAGATCCTTGGCATTGCCATGGTTGGAACCTAGGACTACATGTATAGTTGATCATCTTTTGGCATAACTTGAGATTACTGTGAATAATGTTGAGCTTTTGCACTAGCTTATATGTATATTTTGTTAATGTTGTTAATTTGAGATTGTAAATTAATCGTGTAGGGTGCTGACTTGGAGCTGGTGAAAATTATTAAGTCGTATTTTCATGGTTGTGCTTATTATTACACAACTTTCGAGGCTAAAAACAAGTCCACTAATGAAGTAAAGACTTATCAAACCAAGGCATGGCGCTATGCTTATGGTGGCAGTGATGAGCCAACTGAGGTTGATTTATTCAGGCTTAAAGAATCCAGTGGAAAAGAAGATAGGTATTATTAGCAGCATTAGTGTTGTTGCAATGATCAATTATTTAATTTTTGCTTCTTTTTTCCCATCTTGAATTGCTCCTTTACATTGTTTTCTTGCCCAATATTAATTGATTCTAACTTGATTTAATTTGACTTGGCTCTTGTTTAAAAAAGAAAAAAAAAACTATGTATTTGGATCCTTTAATATGTTATGATTTTTTCATATATATGTTGAATAACTGAGTTTGTTTTCTAAGTGTTAGTTTCGTGCATTTCTTTATGGTGGTTTAGTTCAAGTTTTTGCAAAATAATCTTGAAATGGGTGGGTCTTGTTCTTAAACTTGGCCAACATTGATTATTTAAGTCATATATTTAAACATATTGCTAATAGATATCAGTATCACCATTTTCTATTTTGACTGAGCTTTTAATCTGTAGTCGTTGAATATATATTTTCGTTGTGAATAATGGATTTTCCCTCTAAAAGTATCTTAAAATGCACAATTCAAATTCTGTTGTTGTTAATATATGAAATTAATATCTACAAAGTAATCAATTAGCGTTAGGTTGTATGACCTCCATACTAAACAAAAGAGGAAAATATGCATTTCAGTTCCTGTTAGCTAACCTTTATTTTTTTGCCCTTAGTACTCTGATAGACACTTTTTGGAAGTGTGGATAACTTTTATCACGTTGATTTTTTGTTATCTTTCTAATTTTGCAGGTGTTCTAGCTTGAGATCATCATCAGGGTGACATAATATGCATGCTAAGCTTTATTTAGGTTATGCGGAAACTTTCCAGATTGACAATTCATGTTGTGTTTGTAGGAATTTAGACTTGTCTCTAAGTATGCAACTATTTAGATTTGGATTTTTTTTTTTTTTGAAATCCTTGTATGTGGAATTTAAAGAAATTGAGGGAATAACATCTACAGGATATGCATTAGAATTTACTAGAGAAACAAACTTTTTTTTTTGGTCAGTAAACCAATGAATTTTATTGCTTAAGAACAGCAATACAACTTATAGTAGTCAAAGACTGAGTAAAAAAACAAACAAAAACAAAACTGTTTACATCCAAAAACTGAAAACAATATTCCTAGCTCTCTGATGTTGTGCACAAAAACGAAGCATGAGGGCATTCTTCACTTTTGCAAAAACCACTTGAAAATCAGGTACAACTTGCTGAAAAATAGCCTCATTTCTGGCTTGCCATAAGAAATAAATTGTTGCACAGAAAGCAATTCTTCTTGTCCTTGCTAGTAAAGTCTTGCCTGAAGCTTTTTTACAAAACCAGGAAACTTCTTTGGTTAAACTTAAAGGATTTCGGCTGATTTGACAGGCAGAAATGACCCTTTTCCAGACATCAGCAGAAAAGCAACAATCAAAGAACAAGCGATTCAAAGTCTCCTCATTATGTCCACAAAAACAACAAGATGCATCATTAACAATTCTCCACCTTAAAAGCCTACTCTTAGTGGCAAGCCTTTTTTGCATAACAAGCCAACAAATAAAGCTATGCTGAGGGATATGCAACTGACCCCAAAGAAGCTTATACCAAGGGACTTTAGGATGATGAGTCCGAATGCAATTCCAAGCACTAGAGACAAAATAAACACCAGTATTGGTTAATCTCCAAATAATCTGATCCTCTTGATCTACAAGCCTAAAATTATCAACAAAAAATTGCCTTACAGCCTCAGAGGTTATATCAACAGCATCAGGAATCCTCCATCTATTATTGCCCCAAAGATTAGAAAGCTTTGCACTTTTAGGAATGTCAGTATTCCTAACATAAGCAGTTGGGAACAAATCCTCAACAGCAGCATTATAAGCCCAAGGATCACCCCAAAAATGAAACTTACAACCATTCCCAAGTTTGTAGACAAGCATAGGCTTGGCAATATTTCTAATTTTCAACAAATGGCCCCAAGTCCAGCTAGCATCAAAAGATCAGGTGCTAAATATCTTCAAGGAATTTCACACCCTGGTGGAGAGACAAACTGGCAAGAAGATGAAGTGCATCCGAACAGACAACGGTGGAGAGTATTCTGGACCATTAGATGTTTATTGCAAAGAGCATGGTATTCGACATTAAACGACACCTCCAAAGACATCGCAGTTGAATGGTTTAGCTGAGAGAATGAACAGGACTTTGATGGAGAGAGTCAGATCTTTGACGAGTTCGAGCCGAGCTCGCGAGCTAGGCAAGCTCAACATATTGCTCATGGCTCAACCCACCACAACTACTTGGCTCGACTTATCTTTCAATTATATGGTTTGCCATGTGTTAGACAATGACATTTTATAGACTATTCATTTACTTTTCATTTGTCTCATTTTCAACGTGAGATTTTGTGTTGTAAAACTATACGGCGTAAAAATTTATATTTTCCTTGCAACTTTTTTTTTTATTTCCTATTCAATGTGGGATTCTAATCTCAACATTATACGCTATAGCCACATATTTTTCATACATTTTTCATCAATATATTTATTTTTTCAAATTAAAAATTAAATAACTAATTATGATTGAGTTTTAGTTTCTATAATAATAAGTTTTATATTTTTCTGAACTAGTACATTACACTATAGCATTTCAGAATTTTTTGTGAAATTTTAGTTTTTACAATGTTCTTAGAGGAAAAAATAAATAAATCAAATGATGTTTTACCTTTTTAATTTTTACTATTTTCATGTTTACATTAATTTTTAAATTTTTTTTCTTTTTTTTTTTTGGAAATTTTTACATTAAATATTTTCATGTTTACATTAATTTTTAAATTTTTTTTCTTATTAATTTGTTGTATTTACTTAATGTTGTTTTTTATGCTAATATTAATTTAAATTAAAAATATATAATTTTTATTATATTTAATAATATTTATTTACTTAAGACTGCATTACTATGTCATTATATTTACTCAAAATTATAGTTACTTAATCCGAATACTAATTTATACAAAAATTATATATTATGCGTATATAGTTTCTTATTATACTTAGTAATTTAGGTTTTATTTACTTAATACTAAATTAATATTATATAATATTTATTTGATATTATATTTACTTCATAATTAAAATTTTATTTACTTAATACAAATACTAATTTACTTCAAAACTACAAAATTTATCATCAAATTAAAATTATATTTAATAGTGTTTATTTAATTAATATTAATGCTTAATAATTGAAATTATATTTATTTAATACAAATATTAATATTAATATTATTTTATACAAAAATTGTATAATTTCATTAGTAATATCTAATTTTTATTATAAAATTGAATAATTTTATTATAAATATAAATTTTTTTACTAAAATTAAAAACTTTAATCATATTATATAATACTTACTTAATATTATACTTTATATTAATATTACTTTACATCAAAACTATATAATTATTATTATGAATATATAACTTGTATTATATTTAGTAATTTAAATATATATAACTTCTATTATGAGTATATAATTTCTATTTAATACTACCACCTAATGCTAATATTTAAATTAACAAGTTAGTAAATGAGTCCGTTCACGAGCCCGTTCGTGAGCTAGATCACGAGCCTACGAACGAGCTTGTTCACAAATATTCGTTTAGCTTATGAGCTTTAAAATAAAGTTCGGGCTCGGCTCGTTTAGTTAAACAAACAAACTATAACGAGCTTTTTTCGAGTCGAGCTCTGAGTGAATCACAAAGCGCTTGGCTCGGTTACACCCCTAGTTATTGGTTAAAAATAAAAAAGTTATATCTTCTTAAAAAAATATATGAATTTCTGAAGTTTCCTAGCTAGTCGCAAAAGTGTTCAACTCATCTCAATATGTTGATGTTTGCTAAATTAATAGCCATGATGTGAGCACTGGAAAAATACATTTTGCAAGTCAAAAATATATTTTCTAATTTTTTAAATTCATGGAAGTGACTGAAAATTTTTTAAGGAGTTTTTTTTTTTCATTTGAAAATATTCACGAAATTTAAAAACATTTATTAATTGAAGTTTATGACTTTTTCTTTTTTGGTTTCTTTTTTATGGTCATCTGAAAAAGCCCAATAAATAATTAATTTTAAATTACAAGGAATTTTAATTAATTTGTTGCTCATTTCTATAAGTAAGAGAAAAGAGAAGCAGTAGCTACCATGGTCCTGTCAAGAATGAAAGCCTTTAGCATGATATGCCTTATATTGGCTACAATCCTCGTTTTTTCCTCTTCATCAACTGCTATTGCTCGACAATTACTTCGTGAGTGATAACACCGTTTCCCTTCAGCTATTTCTCGATAATTACTTGAATATCTGTATTAATGTAGTTGCTCTTAATATTGCAGAATATGATTGCAGACCCAAATATTCAAATAAATTTAGTCCAAAATCATGCGACAATGACGAGAAAATTCCAGCACCATGTCCAGTTGGGGGTTGCTACTGACGCCACTTCAAGCTCATAGACAATCTGATGCTTTTATTTACTCTTTATAAGAACACAGACGAATAAGAAACAAAGTTCCTATAGTATTAATATTGTGTGCATGTGTTCTTAATTAAACATCTTCTTGATCAATCAATTTGCAGCCTTCGTATGTATACGTAGTATTTGAATTGGTGTGTAATAACCTGAATTTTTTGTTATTATTATTATTCTTATTAATATTATTAGTGTTGTTATTATTATTATTTTTGTTATTATTAATATTCTTGTTATTGTTATTATTATTATTATTATTATTATTATTAGTATCTTTGTTGTTGTTATTATTATTATTATTATATATAAAAAAAATGAGAAGATTAAAAAGTAGAAAAAGTCAAACTTGTGCACAGTGTGGGTGTGTGTTTAAAAATGGAAGTCGGGCTGTAGGTAAAGCAGATTTTGGGTGGAAAATTCATTTTAGTACCTAAAATTTTCTTCTTCTCCATTAACCACCCAAACAACCTCTCATAACCACCAAATGTGAACCGGAGCTTCTTCTTCTCTTCCTCTACAACCCAATAGCTTTTGTTTCATGTAATTTGGCTCAGATTTGAGCATAATTGGCCAAAATTGTGCAGCCCAATGACAGTCGTTTCTCACTGTTCCGGCGACTTTCAACCTCCACAATTAGTAACAGTATATTCCTCTCATCTCCAGGAGTCCATAGCCACCAGCCTTGCATCCAATCTCGTCCGTTTTAATTTTTTACGAATTTTTCAGTAAATTTTCTTTAATTTCCCGATCTGTAAATTTTGTGCATATTTTGATGCATTTGAGGCTATAATTGTGTTCTACTAAGTATGGTGAATGCATTGGTATGTTCAGTTTGGTCGGTGACACGTTTCCCGAGATAAATCCGGCAGGTCCCACCTATAGACACAGTGAAAATGGGACCACTCCGGAAAATTTGTGAAATTATTTTTATAAAATAAAATAAATTATGGTAATTAATTTCTATAACTGGAGTGAAGTTCAATTCATTACGGATAGTGAGATAAAAACTCCGGATTAGTTTCGGTAGAAATTATTTTATTTCCGTTAAATTAGTTTAATTTGTCAAAAATATTCTTTTTAGCCTCAAATGGATGTTTTAGGGCGTTCATAAGTCAATTTCGATGATTTCATCATTTTAGTAATTTTTCTGGAATTTTAGGGAATTTATTATTAATTATTCATTATATATAGATACTAGCTAAATGACCCGCGCTTCGCTGCAGGGCAATGAAAAAGAAAATCAATAAATGAAAATTTAAGTTCATTTACGGAATTTAAATTTATAATACATATAAATTTATAATATGTATACATATACAAATTTAGTGCTGGCTAGCAAATTAATCAGATCAGTTGCAAAATAGCAAAAAAAGATAAGAAAATATGCAAATCTAAATAAATCAACAACAAACGTATTCAATTTATATGAAAAAGAACTTAAAAGGTGAAGTCCTTCAACAACATCAGGAACATCAAACCATCAAGCAATTTGTATCGATCCCTCCTCTAAAAAAAGCACGAAGGAAGTCGGAGCTCATGTTCCTGAACGTATGCATAGTTAAATTTAATAATAATTAAAATATTAATCACCACATGTAAAATAACACTATAATAGATTAATTAATAAGAATAATATTTTTTTGTTCATATATGCAAGTAGTTCAAGGGAAAAAAAAAATCAATTGAAACAATACAAAATAAGCACTTTAAAAAAAAAAAAAACAGTTTTCTCTAGTATCAGAATCATGAAAGTTGCAAATAAAAAAAAAAATTTTAAAAATACTGTTGTCTACCAAAGAGAATAAATTGTTGATTTTTTAAGATTCTATTAACATCATCCATATAAATTCATAATGCAACCCAAATAATAAATGACAACTAATTAAAAATTCAAAGTATGAACCAAAAAAAAAAAACCAAGTTCTGGTCTGATATGAAACTTATGAAGCTCGTTTGAAGAAACCAAGTTTTGGTCTGATATGAAACTTATGAAGCTCGTTTGAAGTGAATCATTCAACTAAGTTCATAATGTTGTCTACCAAAGAGAATAAATTGTTGATTTTTTAAGATTCTATTAACATCATCCATATAAATTCATGAACTAATTAAAAATTCAAAGTATGAACCAAAAAAAAAAAAACCAAGTTCTGGTCTGATATGAAACTTATGAAGCTCGTTTGAAGAAACCAAGTTTTGGTCTGATATGAAACTTATGAAGCTCGTTTGAAGTGAATCATTCAACTAAGTTCTTGCATAATCATTCCAGCAAGTGCAATTTTTTTCTTTATAATATGAAAGAATTGAATTCAAGCAATTATGACTTTTCAGAGCATGAGAATTGAGTAGACTAATTCTAATGGAATTCAACTCAATTGCATAGAACGTAATCATTCGAATTCTAGATATTTCAAGTGTCAAAATATCAAATTTATCAGATAAATGCCAAATGCCACGAATTGAACCGACAATTAGGCTTAAAATTGAATAATTTTTTTTTACAAAAAAAAAAAAAAAAAAAAAAAAAAAAAAAAAGAGTTGAAGGGTAACAATCTCAATCAGCATTATCAGATTAACTATTAGCCTAAATCCACCAATCAAAATAAACATTGCAAATTCAAATTTAAATCCAATAAAAGACCACATTTTTCACTTACAGAATTAATATTATTAGCAGTAGATTTAAAAGCGAAAGCAACTAATAGAGATGCTTAGCAGCCCCTAAAGCACTGAAAGATCGGAACACCAATTCACATCAGATGATGCTCAGCAGCCTAGAAAACCAATAAAAGTATTGTCACCTCTCTCTGAGTACTGTGAATCTCATTCGCAAAACAACATAACACACCTGACTAAAAGGGCTGCGCATATTTTAATATTGCTAAGGTGAAAGTATGACTTTACTGTGTTTTGTCTGAGGTAAGTAATACTGAGAAAAGAAAAGCATACCAGCATTATCAAGGATTACTTTGAGCTTAGACACATCCCGCTTTGACCATCATCATCTCTCTGGGCTGACCCCTCCTGCGATCATGCTAAACTGGCATCGGTGAACATATCAGGATGAGGCAAGAGATCAATAGATAAAGATTCCCATTCAAGTTTCTGCAGAAGAGAGGATTTACCATCATTTTATAGTTTATTGATAAAAGCTGAAGGACTCAGACATCTTCATATTCCCAAAAGTGAAATAAATGTGATAGAAAAACCAGTCAAACATGCAGAGACAGAAATCATATGGAGCCTGTTATCAAGAGTTTCTACATTACCTTCAACACGTATATGAACCCTTTGTTATTGGAGTAGTTGCGTGCTTCCTTAAGATTTACGACCAGCAACATAAAACTACACACATAAGTATTTGAACTAAAGAAAGCAATCAAGATTGAGCAGAAAGCAAAATTACGTGCCAACTTTCATTTGTGGTATACAACAAAAGATTCCGTATGGTAATGGCTGCTAGAGGTGATGCCCTTATCAGCAAATCCATAACCGCTAGCCTTCTGGAACCAGCAGATGATTGAGGACTGCAATAAATAAAAAATTTTAGAGAGAGAGAGAGCAGAATTTTAACCAGCACTATAGGGCCTACAGACATCATTCTACAACAAATTAAAAATGAATTCAATGTACCTGTTGGAGCTGCTACATGCATCCAAATCCTTATTCTCCTCCAGAACCAAATCAAGCTTATCAATTTGCACAACAATTGGCTCTACTTGTACATTACTGACATATGGAAGCTAAGGCCAAAAGAGGAGAAGGCAATTAAAACAGGGAATTAAACTAAGTTAAGAACCATGCACTTGAGTGAGATAAATAAAAACCATTTTGATCAATAACAACTACAAAAGCAAATAAAGAATTCTAACATGGATTATATTTTGATATAATATATTCTAACAGAAATCTAGGTCGGTGTTTGGCATTTTACCAATGTCAAATCTATTTTAATGTCGGTTAGGATTATTGATGAAAATGAATTCTTTTATCATATTGTATAAATTAAAGCAAAAAAGATGGATCAATGAGTTTATATAAATAAATATAAATTATTTATAAGGCTTTTATCATGATGATATGATTAGCCTTTTTGGATCTTTGATTGGTCAACAATCTGTGTATTTTTCTTGAGAATATTTTCTCTGGAAATGGAGCATTAGATTGCTTTTATATTCTTCTTTAGCACATAAGTGAGAATATTTATTGGAGTATGCTACTGCTCAGATTTTTTTTTTTTCGTGAATTAGTTTTAAGATTCTATGAATATTAAAGAACAGTTATTCAGTTATGTTTACCTAAAAGTCATTTCTCAGTCAAGCAGAAAAAGAATAAAAGTATATTACCTTATCCCATCCAGTCCTCCGTTGCTGCTCTTTTTTCAATTTTTGCTCGGCCACCCGTCTCCAATCTCACCCTGTTTAAAAATAGAGTCAGAAGTAAGAATCCCACTAATTTAAACAGAATATAATAAGGACATACACCATGTCTGCATTTGAACTGTATTCTAATGTCACTCCCATTTTTTTTTTAAGAAATCAAAAGGAGATAATTGTATCCTTGGCTATCTTTATAAAGTTAATTACGTTCCAAAATTCTAGTTTTATTAATAACTCGATTACGTTTTACAGAAATCACTTCCCATCCCAAATTTTGACATAAAGATCAATCGACAACTAAGTAGAAATCAATAGTTGTTGATGATGTAGCATGTTGATAATGCACTTCCTTTGTATAATATTCTTGATTTGATAAAACCATAACCATTGCAATATGGTCAATGCCATGTAAGATTGAGAAATTAAACTTACAATAACCTTGAGTAAGGAAATAAATACTTCCTCTGTTCCTAAATAATTGACGTTTTAGGAATCTATTTTTGTTTCTAAATAATTGACGTTTTAAGTTACCAATGCATTTTAACTACTTTTTTTCCTATTTCACCCTTATTTAATATAGAAGAATTAATTGAATAGATATCTATTTCTTTTGAAACTTTATACAAAACTAATAATTGGTTGAAGGAATTGTTATAAGGGTAGTATAGTATTTTACACATATATTAATTATATTTCTTAATCTATATGTATAAACCTTAAACGATAATTAAAAAAGAACAGAAGTAGTATAACATACTTTAACCATTGCAATATGTTCAATGCCATCTAAGTTGATCTATAACAGTAAGCTGTAAATGGACCCCACATTGTTGGTATCCGAGCAGCAGAAGAACGATCTACTAATTTCTCTCTCTTCATCCTGCACCTGTGAATTATAACATGCTTTGTTATTTTACATTTTCATCAATTACAAATGACAAATAGGTCCATTAGTTGCACTGCATAAATTTTAAAATGCATTTATAACTAAAGTGTCCAAAATAAGGTCTTTATGCATAAGTAACAAATCACTTTTTATCAATCTATTTTTATTTCACGTTATTCCCTCAA
>CATIWK010091206.1:0-17994 GCA_949634005.1 Mallotus japonicus
TGCTTGCAGCAAGTGATAGCAAAACATGAACAGTTGCAATCTTGGCCACTGGACTAAACATTTCTTCATAGTCTAGTCCATACTGCTATGAGAATCCTCGTGCTACCAGACGAGCTTTATATCTCTCAATTGAGCCATCTAGACGAGTCTTGATCTTATACACCCACATGCACGAAATAGGCTTCACATCTTTGGGTTTTGGCACCAAGTCCTAAGTTTGATTTTCAACAAGAGCTTTGATCTCCTCTTCCATGGCTTTTCTCCATTTAGCTTTCTGTGATGCCTTCTCAAAGGATGTTGGTTCTTTTTCTTCTTCCACCACTGCAACATTAGCATATTAGGATTTTTCATTTTCACCCTGGTTGATCTTTTTAACTGTATTGGTGATGTTGCAGGTTATTCTTCTGGCATCTCCACTATTGGTTGATCCTTAACATCTATCCTTTGATACACACCAGTCTGCCATGGCCTTTCTTGAGGTTGAGATTGTGTGATAGTCTCTGAACTCTGCTGAACTTCTATTGACTGCTCTTCACACTTTTCATACAATTGTTCTTCTTCATTGGAGTGAGGAAGTGCAACATACTCTGGTGTCCACCATGATGTTATCTCATCAAATACAACATTTCGTGAGACATAGCATTTGCCAGTTGTAGGATCACAACATCTCCATCCTTTTCTGTTCTCATCATAGCCTACAAAGATACGCCTGGTTGCCTTTTTATCAAACTTTTTATGCAGATAACCAGGTACAAATACATAGCAAACACACTCAAATACTTTAAAGTGGCTCACTGTGGGTTTCATGCTCCACAATTTCTCAAATGAAGACATAAATCCCATATTTGGCTGAGGAAGTCTATTGATTATATGAGCTGTTGTTCTCATGCACTCGGCCCAAAACCTCCCAGGGACATTCTTGGCATGTAACATGCTTCTACAAGATGTTTGTTCTTTCTTTCTGCAATACCATTTTACTGTGGCGTGCTTGGACAATTCAGTTGTCGCCTAATCTTGCACTGGATAAGATAACTTGAGAACTCATTAGAGATGTATTCTCCCTCATTATCAGTATGAAGGCACTGGATTTTGCTCCCAACTTCACTTTCAACCATCAGCTTGGCTCCAAGATAACTAGCGGCTGTTTGGCTCTGAATGATGACTCCTTATATGGAAGTTGGTGCGCCTTTCCATACTGACATCTAGCACAAACCACGTCAGTACGAACATCAAAATTAGGTAGCCCTCTTAAAAAGGACTTGTTCATCATCATCTTCAGCTTGTGATAATTGACATATCCCAACCGTACATGCCACAAGTCAGTTGTTTCATTATTTTTTGTCTTCTCCACATAAGCATCTTCTGCTAATAAGACGTACATAGAATTCACTTTTTGTCCCTTCATTATTGGTTTGTCAACTATTTTAACTTGTTGACAAACCTTGACATCTTTGGGGCCGAATACAACAAAATTACCACAATCAGTAAAATCTGAAACTGACAGAAGATTCTTCTTCATTCTTGATACTCTATACACATCCTCCAACTGCACTTGTTGTTGATTCGAACAGGAAGTGATCACAGTGTCACCAATGTGAGTGATTGGCAGTTGTGAGTTATTTGCAGTTACCACAACTCGCTTGCCTTTGTACTCTGAAGTATTACCGAGCTTGCTTTTATCTCCTATCATGTGATTGGAACAACCAGAATAAAAAAATTCAACACTTCTCATAATTAATTTTATGAGAACTAGCTGCACTAGATGCCTGCTCCTCTTTTACTTCTACTGTGGTAGCCATAAAGTTAGGGACTCCATAACCTCTGAAGTATAACACTCTTTCATTTGCACAGTTTCTGCAAACAATGCTTCAGCATCCCATTCTGGTTCATCCTGGTGGCGATTGCTTATTGTTGTTGCATTACTCTAAACAACCTTCTTTTTAGACCAGCAATCTCTAGCATAGTGTCCTTTCTTGCCGCAATTGAAACACTCGCCATTATGATGTCTAAAATTCTTAGACTGTTGATTGTTGTGTTGCTGCCTCTGTTGGAACCCCTCTGATTTGATATTGCCTCGTGTCTTCCCTCCATTATTACCACGAGGTTGATTCTTCTTTTTGTTGGTGAAAAGCGCCACCTCTTCAGTATTCAAGGAGACTCCGACCATTTGTTTTGCTAGAGTTTCTTGACTTACCAACAAATTCTCCAACTCTTAGATTGAAGGTTGTGTCGGCCAACCTTGAATTGCAACCATGAAACTGTGGTACTGAGGTCGTAGTCCATAAATAATGATTTTCCTCATTATACTGCTGGCCATTTTGGATGCCTCATCCAACTCAGTAATTTCTCGACATAAGAACTTCACCTTGGTAAAATACTGACTAATTGTCATATATTTTTGTGAGATAGACATTAGTTCATTTTCTAACAGTTGAAGTCTGACATCATTCTTCTTTGAGAACCATAGAGCAAGAGAATCCTAAGCTTTTTATGTTCCATCATCTCCTCTTCAATGGTTGTTTTGATGGCAAACATGACTTTTCCAGCTTTAATTGTCCATTTTCTGAGATTGCCAGCATCATCTGGTGGTGGTGATGTAGATTCAGTCTCAGCAATAACCTCCCAGAGGTCTTGACCTTGCAAGTATGATTCCATACAAGTTCTCCACATGCTATAATTATTATTATTTAGCACCGACATTACCCGATTCTGCCATAGTGACTTGGATTTAGCAGCCTCGTGTTTCACCAAGCAAGCATGGTTCCGAACCAATAAGCTTCACAGTTCCAAACTGTGCACGTGCAAAATCTCCCCCTTGCCGTAAATTGAAAAATTCTCAAAAAATCTTTTCTGATGTGGAAGATTAGTCAAAACTCCAAACACAGAGCATACTCAAAATTTCAAGAGAAATTACAACCACAGCTTGATACCACTTGTCGAAAAATAGTCGATTAAAAATAACAATAAAATAATTATTAGCACATAAAAAATGGGACAATATAATTGTGAACAAGTAAATATTTTTCAACTAAATAAATTCACTATTACAAAAGAAATTATTTTATAACCCAAGCTCACAAATTATTTTCACTCTTGTACTCTTGCTACAACACTCACTACTTGTACCACACACTCGCTCTTTGCTCTCACGTTGCATGAAAATATTACATGCACACACAGCACTCAATTCACTCGCACACACTCACAAATAAAACCACTCTCACTTTTGATTTCTTATGCTCTCGCTTGCTGCACACTTGTTTCCATGCAAGAATGGCTATGTATAGCCAATGCCCACCTTGCTCACCAAAAGAAAATAATTGCCTTAGACAGCTTAGTCAACTCATCTCTACTGGACAACTTACCTTTGTCATCAACCTAACCAACTTGCCTCTTGCCTTTGTCGGCCAACTTAGCCAAATAATTATTGAACAAGTTGTCAATATTGCTTTAGAAAATAATTGTTGACAACTTGGACAATTATCATTCCTGCTAAAGAAAATAATTGCTGACAACTTGGACAATTATTTTGAGGCTTTTTTTTTTATTAGTAATGATTTTTAACAATGGAGGCAAGAACCAAGAACGTGTAAATCAACAAATTCTAAACAACTTTTACGGCTTGCACTTACCATTAATAAAAAAAATTGCCAACAAAAGTAGGCAGCCTTACACTTGCAACCTCACATTCCATAATAGAAAACCCCACATTGTTGGGTGCTCCCATGGCATAATGGTGTATGAAATAGATTCATGCTATACAGGATTTTCGCACTACGTAATTCGATGTCTAAGTGGTGGAATTCGGAGCTATATACCACATTGGGATTTCAATTATCCATTTAACTACCCAGTTGCATCTGATGAAGTTGTGGTTGTTTTGACAGGAATCAGTAGTCCAGCTTTTGCTTACTATAGACCGTATTATAGTCGACTAAAAGAGAATTGGGTTTTAAAGGATTGCACCATTATTGATCCCCATTGTTCAAGAGGTAATTTTTTGCGATTTAGCAATGGGATTTGGTTCAACAAAAAGTTGTATGTTTTGAGCTTGCAGGGAACTGTTGCAATTATAGAAGAAAACAATGATTCTGATTTCAAAATCACAACTGTGAGTAAAAAAAAAGCTATTCCCTCTATTTCGTGGATGCATTTCACAGAATGTTTGATTGAATCAAAAGGGAAGATTTTGCTAGTCTTCCTCATATCTACACATTCATCAATTAAGACCGTGGATTCTGGGGAAGTTTACCAACTTAAAACTGATGATCTTACATGGACTAAAAGAGACAGCCTTGGTGATATGACGTTGTTTGTGGGTGATAATTATTTTATGTCTGTCTCAGCAAGCACAGTAGGTTGCAGAAGAAATTGCATATGTTTTACTCGGAGCAGTATGGATGGTTGGTGGATATATGACATGAAAACAGGCACTATTACTCCAGAATGGAGTGGTTCCAGTCTGAAAAAATCTACAATTTGGATTGAAGAAGCACTACTAGAGTGCCTATTTCTATGTTAAAATGATGCAATGATGCTAGCAGTAATTCTTATTTATGTTGAAGATCTCATCATCACTGGAGATGATGTTAACGAGATCCATCAGAAAAAGAAGAATTTATCAGTCTGATTTCAGATGAAAGAACTTGGGGATCTGAATCACTTTCTTGAACTAAAAGTGGAGCGCACAAAAGAAGGATTGTTCTTGTGTCAAGAGAAATATGCAAGAAATCTTCTCCAAAAGTATGGGATGTTTGATTGCAAACCTCTTACTCTTCCAATAGAGGTGAACTCCAAATTAAGTATAACAGAAGGCAAAGATTTGTAGGATTCAATGATGTATCAATAAATAGTTAGTAGTCTGATCTATCTGATATTGACAAGGCCATATATTACATTTGCAGTTGGAATAGTCAACTGATTCATGCAAACTCTGAAAAAGCCACACTTGGAAGTAGTTCAGAGAATTTTGAGATACATTAAAGGAACACTTAATCTCGGGTTATTTTATAAAAGTAAAATGACTTACAAGTTGGAAGGATATTGCGATACTGATTATACCGGTGATTATGATACGCGGAGATCAACCAGTGGTTATGATTTAGTTTGGGTTCTGGAGTTGTAACTTGGTGCAGCAAAAGATAGCCAACAGTATCACTCTCAACAACAGAGGCTGAGTACCGTGTAGCAACGATGGCGGCTCAAGAAAGTACCTGGTTAGTATAGTTGATGGAGAATTTACACCAATCAGTTGATTATCCAGTACCATTATACTGTGATAATCAATCAGCTATCTGTTTAGTTGAAAACCAAGTGTTTCATGCTAGGAAAAAGCATGTGGAGGTGCAATATCACTTTATTCATGAAAAAGCTTTAACAGGGGAGATCAAGGTGATCCAAGTGAAGACAGAAGAACAACTGGCAGACATTTTCACTAAAGGTCTTAATAGTGAAAAGCTAGAAGAATTTCGAGAAAAACTCGGCATGATTTCAAGGAAGAAGATTAAGGATATTAGTAATGAGGGAGAGTGTTAAAAATCATTACTAATAATAAAAAAAAGCCTCAAAATAATTTTCTAAGTTGTCAGCAATTATTTTCTTTAGCAGGAATGATAATTGTCCAAGTTGTCAACAATTATTTTCTTAAGCAAGATTGACAACTTGCTCAATAATTATTTCGCTAAGTTGGCCGACAAAGGCAAAAGGCAAGTTGGTTAGGTTGATGACAAAGGTAAGTTATCCAGTAGAGATGAGTTGGCTAAGCTGTCTAAGGCAATTATTTTCTTTTGGTGAGCAAGGTGGGCATTGGCTATAAATAGCCATTCTTACATGGAAACAAGTGTGCAGCAAGTGAGAGCATAAGAAATCAAAAGTGAGAGTGGTTTTATTTATGAGTGTGTGCGAGTGAATTGAGTGTTGTGCGTGCATGTAATATTTTCATGCAACGTGAGAGCAAAGAGTGAGTGTGTTGTGCAAGTCAGTGAGTGTTGTAGCAAGAGTACAAGAGTGAAAATAATTTGTGAGCTTGGGTTATAAAATAATTTCCTTTGTAATAGTGAATTTATTTAGTTGAAAAATATTTACTTGTTCATTATTATATTGTCCCATTTTTTACGTGCTAATAATTATTTTATTGTTATTTTAATCAATTCCAACTTGACATCCATGACTTGGTCACGCCCGTGTAGAGCCCTTGACATAGCCAAGGTTGCTTTTCTATTAGGATGAAAAGTTATTTTGGAAGATCTAGCCATAAATTTAGAGACTTTGCATTCTTTCTTTTCTTGTTCTTCTTCTTCCTTTTCTGCTCTTCTGGTAGCAGCATGTATAAAGCAATGCAAGCAAAACTTGGCGGCATGGCTGCAATGCAAGAAAATATTAAAGAGGAGTTTTAAATTGAGATTTTTGACAGGAAAACTATTTTTAAACAAGCATTAGCAAGAGTAGCTTCCAAGTTCGAAGCTTTGTAATCATTTAAGCATTGACTAATCCTACTAGGATTTAGTACCTTGGGCAGGACGTTTCTTGTTAATTAGATATATTTGATAGAGAATAAAATTTATTGCTAAATCAGAAAATTTTAATATCTATATTTGTTTAGGTAATTATAAAATGTTTTTTACTGGTTGTAATTAATTAAATTTGTAGATTTAAGAAGATTTTTTATCTACTTCTGAGTGTATTACACCTAATGGTCATATTTGTATTTTTTATTAAAAATTATTATCACTTGGATCAACAGACAATTAGCATTAATGAGCATTTCTAACATAAAAACTAATTATTCAAGTAGAGTTTCTTCAATCCAAATTGCAAATTTGTTCAGACTGGAATTACTCCATCCAGGAATAATGATGTATGTTTCAATGTCATATATCCACCAACATCAATACTACCATGAGTAAACCAGATACCATTTCTCTTACACCCAACTCTACTTCCTGAAACACAGTAACCGACTTACAACAATTAGCACCCATAAACACTGTTACATCCCCAAGGCTATTTTTCTTAAACTATGTAAGTTTAGCAGTTTTAACTTGGTAAACTTCCACATAATCCACTATCTTAATTGAATTTTGTGTTTTATTATTATCTAAGAAATCTGGTAGTCATAAGGATTTCAACTAATCTTATATCGAGCTAGTATGGACACCTTATTTAAGGAATTCTTATCACTTGGACCAATAAATGTCTTTTGAATTTCTAGATATGAGTAAGACTAGAAAAATCTTCCTTTCGGACTTGATCAAAAGTGCTTTGAATTGCATCAATAAAACAGATGAAATAGGTCTTTGATTACTTAGAGCTGTGATTCTGACATTAGAGTCAATGTCTTCTATAACTGCAAGAGTTCCCTGCAAGCTCAAAGCATAGAACTTTTCTCTAAAGCAAATGCCATTAGTGAATTACAGAAACTGACGCCTTTCATTTAGGTCAGAATAATGGGGATATCAACAATGTTGCTCTCTTTTTTAATCAACTCTCCTGTTTCACCCCACATGGTATAGAAAGCGAAAGCTGGACCAATATTGCATGTCAAAACAATCACAATACATTTATTTTTTGTAAATTGGTTTGCAAGATAAAGCAACGGTTTAAATGAGGAGGGCTGCTCCTTGTCATATAATCCATTAGTATTTAAATTATCTGATAAATAATATAGTAAATTAATACAGCTTCCAAACTCTATAATTCAAGCGTTGAAAAACTTGAACACCTTGAGCAAGACGTCTCTTATCTTAAAAACCTTCCATGTAATATTGTAGGCAGCAAGGTTTGGTGCGTGCCCAAGTGTTAGCAACCACGGCACTGTGTGGGCTTAAGGCCCACTAGGAAATACGAAATAGGTCTTAAAGCCTAATCGGAGATGGAGTCACCACCCGGATAAAAGCCGGGCTACACTTGTACGACAACTGGATTCCATGGAGATTCCCAGAAGCCGTCATTAGAGAATGGGTTCGGAAATTGGGTATGAGCATTTGAATGCCCACCCGACCTTACGATCGGCCTCCATTTTGTGTTTCGTGTTTTATTACCCTTAATTATTCAATTATGTCTTTATTAACATGCAAATTATAATTGCCTTCAACCAATTTGTCAAATTTTACATTAAAATCCAAGTTTACACATTAATCCCATTTCATGCATTAGGTCCGAATATTCATAAAAAATAATAATTAACAAAAATACACTTAAATCAAATAGGGAAAGGGATTAAGGATTAAGGATTACAACGCTTTGCTTCAAATAAGAGGAGAATAGACAAGAAATACACTGGAAATAAACCATAATAAATATTTAATAAATAGAAAGTAAACCAGAAATATTCTAAATGTAAACCACCATAAATCCTCTCAATAACTAATTAAGGGGATCAATTCCCTATAATTGAGGAATCATACCCCAAAATTCCTGCAACAAATTTTTCGTTATTTTCCCTCTACAAAGTAAAATAACGAAACCTACAAAAGGAAACCACAAAGTTAATTTTATAATGAAGCATAATATATTGCAAAATAATAGAGGAGTGTACTTTCAATTTAAAACAGAATATCCTAATAATTACATGAGGAATTGAAATTCAAGGCATATGAAACATAAAAAAGGTAAACCATATAATATAAATAAGAGAAAAAGGCTAAACACGTTCAAGCTCGTTCTTCTCTTTTCCTCCTATTTAAACTCCCAAGACACCCACCATAACCCTACCATCTTTCCCATCATCACCTTACCTTCTAGCCCCTCTCTTTTTGCCTCAAAAATGGACTTATTCACGTAGTTGTTGCAAAGCAAGACCAGGTGGGGGCCACCTGATTGTTGTCATTGACATGCTGCATTTAATGCAGCAGCAAGTGAACTACTGAAGGGGCGATCGCCTCTTCGAGGAGGGGATCGCCTGTTTACTCTCTAGTCAGGAGGCGATCGCCTAATGCTGAAGAGGTGTCGCCTCTTCGACTCTCGGGCTAGCGTTTGGTTATCGGGCTCTATTATTGGGCTTAGCTTATCAGGTTTGGGCCTATTCAAAAGGATTTTCGGATTTCTCTTGCATTTGAAGACCGAATTCTTCATCATTGGGCTTCCGTTGCGGGCCAATCAAACCGAACATCCACAGTTCGTCCCCTATCATGGGCCAATCGAACCGGGTGTCCACAGTTTGCCCTCTTGATTTTTCTATGTATAATGGCGAACTCTATAGAAGATCATTGTCTCATCCATGGTCAAAGTGTGTGTCTCCAAAAGAAGGCAACTATGTGCTTAGAGAAATTCATGAAGGGATATGTGGGGCTCACGAAGCTCAAAACTCCATGGTCCAGAAAGCATTATTGCAAGGTTATTACTAGCCTAACATGTCAAAGGATGCATTCGAACTGGTTCAGAAATGTACTAAGTGTCAACAATTTGCTCGCCTTACTCATAAGCTTTCCAACACTCAGCACCTGATTAGAAGCCCGTGGCCATTTTCTGTTTGGGGAATGGATATCTTGGCTCCATTCCCAGTCTCCACTTCCCAGAAAAAGTTCTTGATTGTGGTCATTGATCATTTCACCAAGTGGGTAGAAGTAGAAGCTGTCCCAACTATCACCGAGGCTCAGATATAGTATTTCTTTTGGAAGGAAGTCATTTGTAGATTCGGCATACCTCATACTCTAATCACAAATAATGGGAAGCAGTTTGATAATGAGAAATTCAAAACATTCTGTTCAGAGTTAGGCATCAAGCTTAAGTCCACCTCAGTAGCTCATCCTCAGACTAATGGGCAAACAGAAGTTACTAACAGAATAATCATGCAAGGACTGAAGAAGAGGTTGGATGAAAAGAAAGGAAACTAGGTATAAGAACTCAACAATGTCATCTGGGCCTACAGAACAACACCTAGAAGCTCAACAAAAGAAACACCCTTCAGATTGACATACGGAATGGACGTAGTAATCCCTGTGGAAATCGGTTCATCGAGTTACCGAGTGTCTGGAGAGTTGGACCCGGACATTAACAATATCAACGATCGGATTTATCTAGACTTGCTTAAAGAAAGAAGAGAACGACCATCCCTAGTCTCGGAGGCTCAGAAACAGAAGGTAGCCGGATATCATAATAAGCACGTCCGACCAAGGCAATTCAAAGTTGGAGACCTGGTGTTGAGGAGGGCGGACGTAGACAAAGGTAGTTCCAGAACAGGGAAGCTCAGACCCAACTGGGAAGGCCCTTATCAAATTACTGAAACAACTACAAAGGGTGCATACAAGATAAAAGACATGCAAGGAAAAGAATTGCCAAGATACTAGAATTCAGACAGTTTGAGAAAATATTATCAGTAAATGAAATTGTACTCAGTTAAAGTTCAATAAAAGTACTTTTCATTCATCATTTCAATTACTACATCATAAAAAAAAAAAAAGAAAGAATGAGCTAAGCTTCAGCATTAGTCTCAGATTCGGGAGGCACTAAGCCAACGTCCGAAGATACATTCACTGGTTGATTTTCTACAACCATAACATCACCAGCAGCAGAAGGCTCTATCCCAGCAGAAGTTTCCTCTCTTGGAAGACTCGGATCCTCAAGATGTAGCTCTGTCTCAGTAGAAGTTTTCTCTCTTGAAAGACTCGGATCCTCAAGATGTTCCAAAGAAGGTTTCTCAGAAGTTGCTTTCTTTTTGGCAATCCTCTGCCCCTTTCGTTGCTTAGAGGTAGATTTCTTCGTAGCCTCCTCCTCTGCAGCTATCTTAGCCAAATCATTCGGAGTAATCTTCTCAATCTCAGATATGTCCAGTTCAGGGTTCTGAGTATGCAATATCCTCCGCGACTCAGATTTGAAGGCCTTGAGAAATCCCCCAACCATCTTCCTATATGAGCTCAGATCATCCTCCCGAGACTTCTCCAACTCAGCCACCTTCAGCTTCAAAGCTTCAAGCTCAGAATCTTGTTTTTCAATTTTACTAGTGAGCTGAGTCTGAGTGTCCTCAAGCTCTTGGATCCTCTTTTGGCACGATTCCTTCTCAGATTTCTCTTTAACTTGCTCAGTCTCAGCAAGCTCCATAGCACACTTGGCTGCCGCAAGCTTCTTCTCATACTCCAGTTCATGGAGCCAAGATTTTGCTCTTTCAAGCTGTTTTCACTTTTTAGGAAGTATTGGTTGTCCTTCCAAAGTAGCAAACCTTGAGCCAACTATAAAATAGGACAAGTGTTAACACTCAGAAGATTCAGTATACAGTATTAGAAAGAAGATCAAAACTATAGCTCTAAAGTATGACTGATTATAGTATTTGGCAGGTCATCCTGGCTATACTCCATCCACTGGAGAATATCCATTGGAAGACGGATAGACTCGGCACATTGATCCCTCACCTTCGAATTATGAAGACTCGAAGGGGTCATCTTCTCTATAATAAACTTCCGTATGTCCGGACATCCGAGAATCCGAGGACGCTTGATAAATAGTCCACTACCTTCAATCAGCTCCTCTTCATTTGGAGCTACGTCCCTTTGACGCTTCTTAGTAGCTGCAGTGGCAAATACTTGTTCTTGAATTGGATTTGTGGCCAGATCCTGAGTAGCGTTAGTCGGCGGATTGAATTGAACTTCAGGCTCCTCCTCCTCCAGAGTCAAATCAGTGATATTCAACTCTTTTTTTTAGTCCAAGGTCTCGGTATCTAAAATGATGATCCCGCCCGCAAACGTCAAATAATCAGCCATCTACAAATAAATGGAAAAAGAGAAGTTAGAATATACCTTGGAGAGATTGACACTCACCATTTCTGTCTTTTTTCCCGGAATACAGTCTCAGGATATATCTTCGGGAATAATTCTCAACAGACGTTCCCTCAGCTGTACACTGCTAGTGTAATTTTTGTACCAATTCCGAGTCCTCACTTTGAAGTTTGGACAATCGCTTTACTTTATGACACTCATTAACCCCCAAATGACGAACACTGAAGAACTCAGATAGGTGTTCTATAACAAAGCACTTGTGTCTCCAAGATTTGGGCAGGTCCTTGAGTTTAGTGAAGAGATTCGGATGGGGAACAGCAGCTAAGGAAAATGCAAGCTCACCCTTTTTCTTGTTCAAGCTATACATATGTCGAAACATGTCAAAATCTGGTTCTCTACTTTCCCTATACATCAATTCTATATACCCAGTCAAAATCTTATAGCTATTGGGGTGAAGTTGCCTAGGAGCTATATTATATCTGTTCAAAAAGAGTTTAATGAAAGGATCTAAAGGGAATCTAAGTCCACCCTCCAATTGGTCTTGATAAACAACCATTTTTATGCCATCCACATATGGCTTATGTGCCTTTTTATCGGTAGTATGCAAAATATATTCTTGTGGAATTCTAAACCTTCGCCTATACCATTCTAACATCTCCTCATCTACCCTAGATTCAAATATATCAAACTTCATTTGCTCTCGTTGAGCCATAGACACCCTTTGATTCAAGAAATACAAAAGCAGAGGCTAAGAAGAAGAGAAAGATTTGTCACCTGGGAAGTGAGAAGAAAACTCTTTCTAAACAAAGCAACTTGCAGTAGATAGAACGCAAGAATAGCAGGAGAAGAGAAACACTGTGCCAAAGTCACGAATGCAAAGAGAAAAGCAGAAAGTGATTCTCACACTCAACCGCAGATTCAATTTATAAGTCCCATAAAAGGTTCTGGATAGACCTCAATTACCCTCATCGTCAAGGCATTTTGCCTCAGCTCTCCAAGGATACGATGGTCAAAGTACCCTGCCTTCAAAAGGCATCATATGCACATTACCCAAGCATCGTCCTTTTAATGGACATGACTCTCCAGCTGCAAAAATGGCGTAACACATGCCACGTCCTCTGACACATGAACAGGCATGAAAATTCAAAATTCAAAAAGGTAGAAATATCAACAGATGCCACATTCGCGCTTCCCAATTAAAGCACACGCTTTTCACAGGCATCCGGGCCTCATAATACCGAGAGACCTCATGGTCGAAGGCAGCCGGGCCTCACAATACCGAGAGACCTCATGGTCGAAGGCAGCCGGGCCTCATAATACCGAGAGACCACACGGTCATATAAAGCCTTGAGCACTAAAAACTCCAGCGATAGTTGGTTTCGTCAAATTTCTCTGACGGGTTAATCTCTCGGGTCATTGTATAACACCAAGAAAAATCTATTGAGTATCAATTAGTCCAGTTGGCACTCTCTTTCTCTACAAAGCGACAACGACACTCCAAGTCTCGATACCGAGCATCTTCAGCATAAGTGACTGAGGCTGGCCACCTTAGCTCACCCTTCAATAGACTTCCAGCGTATTCCGAGTGTCTCATACCTTCTCTAACATTCAGAACTCTCAGACATAAATATCCGAATAGACTTTCGGGGGGGGACTCTTGATACCCCATAGGTATATTCCTATTCTAATTAATAAATATCTTCTTAAATAATAGTAGCTTGCAGCACAAGAAGTCCAAGTCCAAAGAAGAAAAGGAGTCCCTCATTAGGAAGACTCTCGGATCAGGAAGCAATTGTTCTAAACAAAGACATGTCCTACTAGAAAGAAGAATCCTACTCCTTTCAGGTTTGAGTACCTCATTCTCTATAAATACTCCTTACCTCCCCTCATATGATTCATTCTATTCTACTTTGTTCTTGAAGCTCTCTTTATCTCTCTAGATTCTCTCTCAACCTTTTCTGACTTAGACATCGGAGAGTTTGTGGGGGAAGCCCCACATCTCAACTTGCTTCTTTGTTGGTTACTCGACTCGCAGGACTCGGAGGTTTTGGAATCAAGTTATCAATACTGGAATCAACAGAGCTACTCACATGACTTTGAAACAATCTTTAAATTATTTTTAAACTTTTATATATAATTACAAATAAATCATCATCAATTATTTTTAATAATTTAACAAAAAACTTATATTATTATATATAATAAAACTTCTTTGAATATTTTAATTAGACCAATATGAAACATGTATTTTTAAAATCGTCTAGAAAGAAAATAGTTAGATGCCAACATCCCAAGAAAAAACAAATAATAGAATGCTTAGTTATAGATATCCTTACCATACAAAAAAAAAAAATGCTAACAGGAGATGAGTAAGAGAACTCGAGCATCAGTAGTGAGTGCTTCTTCAATCCAAATTGCAAATTCTTTCAGACTAGAACCTCCATTCAGCAGTAATGGTGGTTGTTTCCATGTCATATGTCCATCAACCATCAATACTGCTATCAATGCTGTAGATGCAATTTCTTCTGCAATGAACTCTGCTTGCCAAGACAGACAGAAAACAGTTATCACCCACAAACAATGTCACGTCACCAGGCTGTCTCTTTTAGTCCATGGAAAATCATCAGTTTTAAGTTGGTAAGCTTCCACAATCCTCTGTTTTAATTGATCTTTTTTTATATTGTTACTGGTATTCAGTAGTCATAGGCACCCCCATGAGTGTGGATCAAGTTGGCTTTTTATATTGTTACTAGTATTCAGTAGTCACAGGCACCCGTATGAATGTGGATCAAGTTGGATGTATGCCATCAAGATAAAATTCCGTCAGCGCATATTTTTCTATGCACAAACCTCAATTTATATACCTTAAAGAGAATTTAAACGTCTTACCACTTGAACCAATAGACATTAGTGTCTTAACTGAGTTCCTAGATAGGAGTAAGACTAGTAAAATCATTCCTTCTCACCCGATCAAATATTCTCTGAATTGCATTGACGAAACAATGAAACAGCTCTTTGATTAATCAGAGCTGTGATTTCTGAGATCAGAATTAATGTCTTCTATAACTGCAAAAGTTCCCTGCAAACTTAAAGCATAGAACTTCTCTGTCACACCTACTTCGCTAGCTGATGAGCGGGCGTGAATGGCTGAAAAGCTGGCTGAGCTTGCTAAAATTCTATCATAAATTCTCATGACGTAAGGATTAAACATAAATTATAGATATATATATATATATATAACTACAAGCTTAAGATCTGGAACATACTTTAGGTTCTGCTTATAGATTACATACCAAGTCCTCTGGTTTTGCGTTCTCTCTGAACAAAAGGCCATAAGTAAATCGCAGAAGATTACACCTTTCATTCAGGTCAGAACAATGGGATCAACAATGTGGCTCTTCTTTTTTATCGAGCCTCTTGTTTCATCCCACATGCTTTAGAAAGCGATTGAAAGTTGGACTAGTATAATTACTTGTCAAAACATTCACAATGCATCTATTTTTGTAAAGGACGCTGATACATATCCATATCGCAGCTACTAAAAAGAAAAAAAAAAAAAAAGTTGGAGCAGTTTCAATATTACCCCAATGTTAATTAATATTTATTTTTTCAAATTTTTTTTTTCAAATTTTTTTAATCTAAAATCTAAGGTGCACTAAAATAAACCCATTGTGTAATAATTTTAACACCTATAATTTGTAAATAATTTTTTATTTTTTAATAATGTAGTTAAAAAAATTAAAGGCAAAGAGATAATAATGAATACCATATACAATCCTTTTTTTAATGCAAAGTTGAAGGTGTAATAATCACTTTTCTCCAACAGTTTTCTGAAATATAGAATCTGAGTTTTTTTCATTAATTTATTAAGTTAATTGTCATCTGATTTATAAAAATAATTATTGTTTACATATGTTTTTTTTTTCTTCCTAACAAAAAATAATAAATAAATAAATATGTGCAAGTTACAAGTCTATATATTATTCCATGTTCTAATCAAGAAACATTTTGATTTCAATTCATACACTTTCCATACAACACTAAAAATTACAATTTCAGCATTTTGTAACGTATAACATTATTTTGGTTCTTGTAGAGATTTATTCAGACTATAGACACTAGAAATTGTAATTGCAATGCGGCGAGAACACTGTTGGATTTTTATTTTTCATTTTTTTCATTTAAAATATAAATTATAATTATTAATTAGAGTTCATATATGATATATAGTAAGTAATAATTTTTTGTAAGATATTTATATATGGATCTTGTAATTATTTAATTATTTATATAATTTATTTATGTTTGACGATAAATATAGTAAAAAATTATCTTATTTCTGTTTAAATATATCTAATTTTTAAATATAAAAGTTTAAAGTTTAAATTTTAAAATGCAAATATAACTATTTTTACTAATTTCAAAATTTTTAAAAAATAAATTAAAATTTTTTTTGTTAATATATTAAAAACACATATAATTTTTCATTAAAAAAGTTTCACCTATATTCATATTTTTACATATAATGTAGATGTAGATAATAAAGAAGAAAAACTTTTTAAATAATTTTGTTAATTTTAAAGTAAATAAATGCAAAATCATATATGTTTGAATAATCTCTCTAATTTCTTTAAATTATATTCCCTCTCAAACACCCATTAGCACATCAACCATTATGTTCTAGATTTTGAATATAATTTAATAATGGCCAAAACCATTTTTGGGTCCCTCAACTTATCGACTTTCTTTCAATAAGTCCCTAATGAATTATTTCAATTATTTGGATCCTCCAACTTCTATTTTTCTCAACATTAAATCCCCAAGTTAACTGTTGTTAAATTTAAAAAAAAATTTCATTAACTTATTTCCAGCTCATTATTTATATAAGTTATAATTATATGTGTCACTAAATTAATGGCCATGTCAGCAGCATAGGGTTTATATTAAAATGAGCCTTTATTCAACTCATTCTACTTCTCCTTCGTCTTATTATTGTAGTGTTCATCGTGTTCTGCGTGCTCAATTCATTTGCATCCTAGCGATAATGTCCTCAGGTTCAGTGGAGAACAATTCCGATGCCGAAGAAGAGTTAGAGACGGTGCCGCCTGGTGCTGAAGTGCCAACTTGCTTTTGTAACAGGCCAGCAGGAATGCTAGTTTCATGGATTGATATGAATCCCAGAAGAAGGTTCTTCTGATGTGATGAAATTCAGGTATGTAAATCAGTTCCTAATTTGCAATTGCAAACCCTATTTGAAAATAGGAGGTACTATTTGGACCAATTTAAAACCCTAATTTTGCTATGATGTTTGTGGTTGTAACCCTAAAATTATGAAATTAACTAACATATACAAAGTAATGTAGTTTAATTTCACTACCGATGTACTTTGATGTAGTTTAATAAGGTTTTTTTTTTATTTTATGTTTTGGCAATAGCCAAATAGGTGTACGTTCTTCATTGGCATGATGAGAGATATAGCCAACATATTTATGATATGTTGAACAAGGTGAAATGGGATGTACGAGAAGCAAGAAGAGAGGTATTTCGCCTGAATTTTTTGTCCCGAAAGGCCGAGGCTGGGGAAGTGGAGATTACACTGAAAGAGAATACTGCTTTGAAGACTCAATTAGAGGCATTAACCTTAGAGGGTGAAGGATTGAAAGAGGTTCTGAAGGCAGCTGAATCTCAGATTGAAGAACTAAAGAATGAACTAAAACATGGTGAGCAGGAGTTGTTCATGATGAAAGGCCAATTGAAAGCCACAGAACGTGGCATGGAGGATGCCAAAAAGATCAAGGATTTGATGCTGATTGGAGTTATTGTGGCTGTTGCAGTATTATTTTGTGCAATTTTTAAAAAAATGTAGCCAAGTTGTGTATGAACTAATGTAGTATTTAATCAACCTTATGTTGTTTGTATGAGAATTAAACTCATATTTTGTTCAAGGTACTTTAACTATCTTGATTAACTATGTAGGTTAATGAATGTTTATGAATGTTAATAGGAATGCTATAGTTTGTTTTGTCTTGTATATTGATTAGAATATGTTAACCTGTTAATGATATAATAACAGTCATGATAATATCTATCAGTAACAATATGATAATTAATTGAAGTTTAATTAAGAACCTGTTAACATTAGTTGAACCTGTTAACATCATCTCTAAACAGAAAGTAAAAACCTACCATAATTTGTTCATAATTGAAGTTTAACAACCTGTTAATACTGCTGTTTACAACATGATAATCACGGATTCATAACATGCCAAATACCATGTTTAAGAAC
>CATIWK010091209.1:0-12687 GCA_949634005.1 Mallotus japonicus
TTTTTTTAAAGTAATTAGCTTTTTGAGGGTAGCCAAAAGAACTGTAGCTTGAGGTGCAGCGAATCATCCTAAAGACGAGGTTATCATAGGTGGCTAAGTTTTATCAAGTTAATTTATGAATATGAAGTGAATGGAAACAATAAGTACAAAGCTGATTATGAAGTCTTGTAAATTTTGGTTTCATGTATATGTGGTATGGAATAGAATTTAGAAAATATGTATTTTTGATGGCTATGTATTTGTATTATAAAGGGGAGCTATTTGTTTAAAGTTGCCATTAAGTTATTTATGATTACAATTTTAGTTAGATAAATATTTATAAATGGTAAAATTTAGTTTAAGTGATACTCTTTCACTTCTATGCTCGCGTTAGGTGCGTGAGGATACTATACTCGTCTAATGAGAGTGCTGGTGGGAAGGGGTGTCACATTAATACTCAATTAATTCCAGCCATAACCTCTAACTCTTCTACTTCTACCATAACTCAATTAAACTTCTCAATCAAACTAAACTCTAGGAATTATTTACCGTGGAAAACCTATCTTTGACCTCTAGTTAATTGTCAAAATCTCACAGTCTTTATAGATGGTTGAAAACCCGCACTACTTGTTACAATCATGAGTAATGGTAATCCGCCTTCTTGTATTCCAAATCCTGAATATCAAGCTTGGTTTAAATAGGATCAAATATTGCTCTCTTGGATATTGTCTTCTCTTACTGAAGAAATTTTTCCTTATGTCACTAATGTTTCTTCGTCCTTTATAGCATGGCAGATTCTTGCAAATACTTTTGGTGCAATTTCATAAAATTGACAACTTCAACTATATATCGAATTACAATAGTTGAAACAAAAAGGATATTTCTGTTAGCTGATATTTCAGCAAATCCAAGTCTCTTGTTGATGAACTTTCCTCTGCTAGAAGACCACTCTTACCTATTGAATTTAATGCTATTATTTTTTTTTTTGCAATTTACATCATGAATTTCGTGGTGCTATTACTTCTCACAATATGCATCCAAATCCATTTCTTTTAATGAGCTGCATAGTCAATTGGCTGCCTATGAAATACTTCTTAAAAGGCACGACGATCTCCCTATTGCACATATTGCTTATAAGTCTTCTCCATCTCTACCATCCTCTCCTCACCCACCATTAATGTCGACGCCTATACCCCAATCTACACCCCATCACTCATCTAGTACTTCTCAACCTCGACCATGGGGTAAGGTGGTCGTCGTGGTCTCTTCTCCATAGGTTGTCAAATTTTTGGCCTTCACAACCATATTGCTAATACTTGTTAACGTCGTTATCAACCTCCCTAGCCATTTTCCACTCAGTCATCATCTTTTTACTCTTTTTAGGCTTATGTCGCCCAATTTTGACCATCATTTGTCCCATCCTCTTTACTTCCACAATCTTAGATTGAGGACACTAGTGCTTCGACTTATATTACCCCTGATCTTAGTGCTTATCATAATGATCAACTTTTAATCGGCAATGTTCAAGGTTTTCCAATAGAAAATTTTGGTACTGCATCTCTTTTGTCTCTCTCTCATAACTTTAGGGTTTATAATACATTACATGTTCCAAAAATATCTAAACCTTTAATATCTATTCAGAAATTAAGTCATGACAATGATGTTTACTTTAAATTTTGGTCATCCTTCTTCTTGATAAAGGATCATAAAACCCAGACCGAGCTGTTAAAAGGCGTCCATAATCAAGGTTTATACTGGTTCTCGAAACCTCAAGCTCTTCTTATTGAAGCTCCATCCTTTGAGCAATGGCATGCCAGATTGGGTCATCTTCATCATCGTGCAACCTCTTACTTGCTAAGTAAACATCACCTCTCCTTTATTGGCAAACTAAATTGTGCTCCTTGTGAAGCTTATTTATATGGCAAGCAATATAAACTATCTTTGTCTCATGTCATTCATTATAGTATAAAACCATTTGATATTATTTACTTCGATATCTAGGGTCCGGCACTAGTTTTGTCACATTTTAGCTTTAAGTATTTTGTACTGTTTGTGGATGATTTCAGTAGATTTACTTGGATATTTTTCTTAAAAAATAAAAGTGATGTATCAGAGATTTTTCACCATTTTATTTCATTTATGCTCTATTAAAACTTTACATTCAGACTTTGGAATCATCTTTTCTTAAGGCTAAATGCATTGTCCATTACCTAGCATGTCCATATACTCACAATGATGTTGCAGTGTAAAATTTATCACATTATTGATACAAGATTGACTTTACTTGCTCATAGCTCTCAGTCTTTCAAGTATTGGCCTTACACATTTTATAATGTTATTTCTCAGAGTAATGGTATACCTACTTAGGCTTTGCCGAATGCTACACCATTTTATTCCTTATTTGGTTAACATCCTTATTACAAGGATTTAAGGATCTTTGGTAGTGCGATTTATCCCTTATTAAGGCCTTACAATCCATATAAATTCACGTTTTAGGCTATGTTATGACCCAAGTTTTTGTTAAATAAAATTATAATATTTTAATACTTACTTTCGAGATTTGCAATGTTAATAAAAATTTATTAAATTTGAGAATTTTTATTTAGTTAGATAATTTAAATCTTTGGTATTAAATATTGTTTTTAACATTATTAACTTTATTATTTTTTATTATTTTTTATTTTATCTATAAATATGTATTGTTTAGTGTTAATATATATATATATATATATATATATATATATATATATTCATATGAGTATATTTACACATGTTTTATTATGTTGTTAGTATATTATTATTATTATTATAAAAAAAAAAACATAAGTCAAAGCAGGCAACTATTCTCGGGTACACCTTCACCCCACCATCATTTTCTTTTTCTTCTTTATGCCTTTGCTTCTATTTTCTTCTTCCTGTCCCTTCTTTCTTCCTTTCTTCCGCCCAAAACACCCTGCAACCCGACCACCCAGCAGACCACCTCCACGCTGCTCCGACGACCTCCGCCTGAAGCTGATCACCTCCAGCTCGTCAGTTTCTTCTCTTCCTTTCCGCCATAGCTGCTGCTTCTTCTTCTTCTTCTTTTTCTTCTTCTTCTTGATCTTCGGTCAGTTGGAGAGGGAGCTCACCGAAGCTATTTTCCGACGACCTGAGCAATGATTTTTGGTTCTGATCTCTTCCTTTAGGTAGGAAGCTCCTTAAGATAATTTTCGTGTGATTTTTTAGAATTTATTTTGATTTTATTGTTATTTTTATGAAAATATTATATTTTTAGGAAATTTCATAATTTAATTCTAAGTTTATTTTTGGTTAAATTATAGTTAATTGGCATGTTTAATGGTAATTTTTATTTTTAGATTGTATAAAATAATTTTTTTAGTTAAATTAATATTTTTGTATAATTTTGTTAATTTTTGGTTAATTTCCAAATATATGTAAATTGAATATAAAAATTATAGAATTTGGTTATTTGATTTATTTAAATATATGTTTGGTGTTAAAATGCATTTTTAGAATTTTAAAGATTTTAAATTTAATTATTGCTAAATTTAAATAATAGATGAATTTTTGGAAATATAATTATAAATTAGTAATTCTTGCATTTTAAGTGAATTTATTATTAATTGTTATATTTTAGAATGATTTTGAATAATTATTGGCATTAAAATAATTTTTATAAATTAATTACTATTTTTAGTTAATTAATAGTAATTTCCGGAATTATATCCGAATAATGATTTAATTATTATTTCTAAGCTTAAATGAGTTTTTGATTATTTTTATTATATAATTGAGAAATTTAAATAATTAATTGTGATTAATGCTAATTAATTTTGAATATTTGAAAAATGGATTTTTAAATATAATTTAAGTATTAATGTGGAATTTATTATTTATTTTTGGTAAATAAATATATTTTATGCTTTTATTACGTAAAAATCAATTTTTGATATTAATTGGGATTTTTTGTGATTTTTGGATGAATTATTAGTATTTATTATTATTTTGATTATTGTGTTTGTGTGGAAGCTCGGTTGGGCATTTTGAGTAGTTCGGGGGCCCAACCCGAGCAGTTGAGCTTTTGTGATATTTGAGGTGTGTTTGCGTGCAGGATCGACTCTACTTTGGTAGAGGGATGTCTGTTTTACAAAGGAGATTCTGCCGAATTTTCGTTAGAATTCTCATAAAGCGTGACATCGTATCGATCCTAAGTTTCGAGTTTCTATCGGGTCGTGTTCTAGATTGTGTCGTTCTGTAGAAATCCTAGAAATATTTAATTAGGAATATTATTTTGATAATATTATTATTATCATTTTCTTAGTTGTACCGCGAGCTAAGCCGACCGGACCGGACCAGCCAAACCGGAACAGAGGAACGCAGTAGTACTGTGAGTTATCATTATATATATGCATTGCACGTAGAATAAATATATTGTGAGCATCCATATTTTAAATAATGTGAATTTAAGTATGAATTATTTTATTAAATGTTTATATTTATGTTTTGTATATATTTGGATATTGCTTTGAAAAGTGGATGCTACCATGTTTTAAGTATGCATTTCATTATTCTTTATGTTTATAAGAATGTTTTGGAGGATAGTTGTAGAACGTGCCACCTGGTGGGCTACGCTAGGACTGTTGCGCGACAGTACAATAGATTTTAGGTAGAGAATTATGATTGTTTAATTATGAAACTGATTATTGAGGTTGATGGGTATTGGAAAGGGTGACTGCGGATCCTCGGTTGACCTAGTGTACTCGGGGCCAGTCATACTGGTAGTGAGATTACGGATCCTCGGTTGACCTAATGTACTCGGGGCTAGTCTACTACCTTAAGTTGGACAAATAATTATTTGGAGTTATGGAAAGCTTGTTGGCTAATGATTTACTGTGATTGAGGTTGCGAAATGTTAGGGTTCCGCTCCGATCCTCCACCCAAACTCTTTTGTATTATTTATTATATAAATGGATTTTGAACATCTGTATGAATTGCATGTATAAATGTTATGAATATAAATATATTAGTATACTGATGCTTGAATGACTGTTTCATTAGGGGTGCGTGAATATATATAATAATAATTCACTCACTGAGGTCTGACCCACCTCAATTATTTTTTTCAGGATCCTCTAGTTTAGACCTCCGTATTAGTACACTTCGCATGACTCTTTCCTCTCCGGTCAGTTTATGCAAATATGGAACTATTATATTTCTTGTATTTCGATAGACGCTATAGTAGTAGTACTTTTGGTTGTAGTATCTGTTATTGTACCAAACTAAGTTATGTATTTGGTTATTGTATGAAAATACCTTATTTATGATATGATATGAGATATCATTTTATTATTAAAGTTTTAATTCTGAGGCATTTTTGTGATATGTTTGTATGAGTTTTTATTTTTAAGGCTTACTATAGGTTCCGGATTACAGTAATTCCCGTTCCCTAGCGCTGGTCATAACTCCCTGGTATGGGTCGTGACAAGCTATCTAATGTGTCAATCTTAATCCATCTCCTACCTAACACAGCTTTCGGTGTCTTGATCCCTCCACAGGCTGGATATACATTGCTCATCATGTTCACTTTAATAAGCAAATATTTCCTTGTAAAATAGCTACGAGTTCGTCTCAAAACTCTACTTCAAAAGTTTCACTTTTCCTTCTCACTTGCAAACTCCTCTTTCTACTCCAACTTCCTACAACAACAATCCTATCTCATCTCCAACTCCTTTCCAAGCCCACCCTTATCTTTTATTCCTGCTTAACCATCTCCTTCTCCAACAACTTCTTTATATTAAGTACCTACCCAATCTTCAAATAATGCATGTAGTTTAAATCTTATGGTTGACATTTCCAACTATAATCCTCGTCTTCTCCCAACTCAACCAACTTCACCTCCATCCAATTCCACATCCCCAATTCGTATGCACCCTATGACCCTTTAACCCTCCACCCTGAACAATAGGCATGCTCTTCTTTCACATATCACTATTGACACTGAACCTCAGTCATACTTTGAAGCTAAGAAAATCAAAGCATGGCATGATGTTGTGCAACAAGAATTTGATGCTTTACAACAAACCTAAACTTGGTGTCTTATGTCTCACCCTTCTCATCGGCCGGTCATTGGTAGCAAGTGGATTTTTTGGATCAAAAGAAACTTGAATAATTATATTTCAAGATACAAAGCCCGCCTTATTGCCAAGGGCTTTAATCAGTAAAGTGGTGTGGATTTTCATGAGACTTTTAGTCCTGTTGTTAAGACTGCAACAATTCGCTTGATCCTATCTCTAGCTACTATATATCAATGGCCTCTTAAGAAAATTAATGTATGTAATGCATTTTTACATGGCTTTCTTGATTATCAAGTTTTCATGGAACAACTGAATGGCTTCAAAGACTCTTAGCAACCAAATTATGTATGTTTGCTAAAACGCTCCCTTTATGGCTTACGTTAAGCTCCTAAAGCCTAGTTTTAACGGCTAAGTTCTTTTCTCTTTAACCTTGGCTTTGTCAGCTCTAAAGCGGACTCATCTCTCTTTATTTTTCATCATTCTAATGATATTCTTCTCTTGCTCATCTATGTAGACGACATTATTCTAACGAAAACATCGTCAACACTCATTCAATAAGTTTTGCAGTCTCTCAAAATAGAATTTTTAGTGAAATATATTGGTAATTTACATTATTTTATTGGTGTTTGGAAGTTCATCGTACCACCAATGGAATTTTCATTACTCACCAGAAACATATTATAGATATCTTCTTACCAAATCCGGTTTGCAACATGCTAATGGAGAATACCTATGGACGTCTCTCCATCACTAGTTAAATCAGGTCATGCTTTTTGTAATCCTGAGTTATATAGATAGCTGGTTGGTGCTTTATAGTATATTACATACACATGTCTTGATGTTGCTTTATCGGTCAATCATCTTTGCCAATTTATGCATAGCCTAATTAATACCCATTAGGTAGCTTTAAAATGTCTGCTTCCATACCTTAAACATATATAAAATCATTTTTTTTTCTTCGCTTCTGATTCTAGCATGCACCTTCAAAGTTTCTCTGATGGTGATTTGGGTGGTTGTCCTAATGATAGACGATCTACAAGTGGCTATGTGATTTATTTGGGATATAATCTAATCTCTTGTAGTGCAAAGAAATAACCAACTATTGCTCATCATCCTCTGAGAATGAGTATAAGGCTATTGCCAACACCACAACTAAATTACTTTGGCTTCAATCTCTACTCTCTAAAATGGGATTTCGTTGTTCTTCACCAGCTATTATTTGGTGTGACAATTTTAGTGCCATCTACATGACTTCTAATCATGTTTTTCATGCATGCACAAAACATATTGAGCTTGACTATCATTTTGTTCATGAACAATTTCAAAAAGGCAACATTCAAGTGCAGTTTATCTCCAGCAAAGACCAAATAGGTGACATCTTCACCAAACCATTGGGTGCTCGATCCTTTTCATTTCTAGTTTCTAAACTTCGACTACTTCCTCACACCCATCAGCTTTGATAATATTCTTAATAAATTTTCTATTTAAACAATTATACAAAATTATTTCAACATTTTATGTTAATATTATTTTTAATTAATTTTAAAAATATTGTTAATTTTAATTTTATTTATTTACTTATTAAATTAACTTTAATAAGACTCATAAAATTATATTATCGAATATTTAATATATTTATGTTTAAAATCTTATTTCTAATAATAAATTTTAATATTTTTAAAAATAACATAAGAAAAATATTAAGATTATTCTCTTAAAAATTAATTTTCTTAGTTTTTAGTGTCTATTTGTATTAATTTATCTCCATTAAAAATTCTATTTTCTTTGAGCAATTGCGCTAGATTATTCAACATTTTGGACATAGATATGCCCCAAAAACACATCCTAATCACAAAAATAGGGTTTATTGCACCAATGGTACCTTAATTTTGCCACATATTTTATTTTGATGACATATTTTTAATTTTTTCTTTTCAATGACTAAAGTTCTATTTTTGTTTCAGGCTAAAGTACATCGAATATATCCAATCAAATTTAGCATATGTGGCAGCTAGAATAAGCATATTCTTAGTATGTTTTCCACGTAAGCATCCTATTCAGCAACCTAATCATCTTGTGGGCTCTAGAAAACAATTTTGTTTTCTCATTTTCAATTTTGTTCTCCTTGGTAATTTTATTTTTTAGGACCCACAAGATGATTATGTTGCTTACTTGGATGCTTACGTATGAAATATACTAAAAATATACTTATTCCGGCTACCACCTATGCTAAATTTGATCGGATATGTTCGAGGTACTTTAACTTAAAACAAAAATAGAACTTCAGTAACTGAAAAGAAAAAAATTAAAAATCTGGCACCCAAATGAAATATATGGCAAAATTAAGGTACCATTGGTGCAATAAACCCCACAAAAATACTTCATTTTCTTATAATTTATATATATGTCCTAAAAAAACACAAATATAATTACACGCATGTCCCATAAGTCATTCATATAATCATGGTCCTTCAAGCGTCATTCCTTCTTCAAAAAGGTTTATTTTCCTTTTCTTTCGCCATCTTCATAATCTATGCGTCCCTAAGGTTTTTTTAGGGTAAATTGTATCAGAGGTTACCAAAATTTATACTAAATTTCATTTTAGTTCGATAACTTTAATTTGTATATTTTTTATTACAAAATATTGATTTTAATTACACAAAGAAATCACCCCAAAAAATTCTAACTAATTTAGATGATGCGGCACACTAAAGTTGCCATATTATAGTCCAACTCAATAAAAAAAATCATGTTACACTACCACGTCACCTTGTTCATGAGACTGTTGATTGTAATCTCATAACGTTGAGTGTAAAAAAATAACAAAGTAAAGTAAAACTATGGTTAATAGTCTTATGAAGAAGGTGGCGTGACAATATAACATGACAATTTTTGTTGAGTTGGACTGTAATGTGGGAAATTTGGTATGTCAAGTCATTTAAATTAGCCAAAATTATTTTAGGTGACTTCTTTGTGTAATTAAAATTAATTTTTTATAATAAAAAAGATACAAATTAAAGTTATGAAACCAAAATGACATTTTATGTAAAGTTTAGTAACCTCCTATGTAATTAACCCTTTTTATTTTTTTGTTATTCTGTCCCTCGCCTCACTCCAATTAATTTATTTGTGGTGATGAAGGAAGTCATTGATTTCGTTAGAGTTTTGGAAGATGAGAAGAAATAGTTTTAATTCTTTTACTGTTGGAAAAGAATTCGATTTTATTATCAAATGGAAGGTGAGTACTTTGCATTTTCTGTTTTCCATTTTATGATTTTTTTTAAGTTTGTGATTTTTGTGAATTTTTTTGCTGGTAGATAGGGGTATAAAATGATTTAATATATGGATTTAGTATACTGTGTTGAATTTTATGAAAAATTTGGATGCTACAACTTTGCCCATTTCTAGATTCTATTACTTGTTTCAAAAGTGTACATGGTAATTATTGGTGGTTGAGAGATGCTCAAATGGTGTTTGATAGAATGCATGAAACAAAAAGTGAGCTTCACAATTTCTACCAACAACAAATCTTGCCATCTTTTCTCAGTAGGATGAGTATTGGAATGTTGATGATATCGAAATCTACTGGAAAATTGATGGATAAATGTTAAAGAAAGTGAAGTTTCTTTGATTTTGTGAGTTGGCAAAAGTTTATGTTATTATTAACAAAAGGTATGTCACGACCCAAGAGTTATGACCGGCACCAGGAAATGAGAATTCACACGAATTCGGAACCCATAATAAGCCTAAACTACAACTTACATACCAAATAAAAACACAAATTTACCAAGGAATTAAAACTTTCAATGATAGAATGAAACTCTCCAATATCATATCAAAATAAAATATTTTTACAAAATATTCAAGTACACAACCTCAGACAATAATATCATCACAAACTACAACAAGTACATACTACTACTGCAGCTTCTAAGAAATACAAGAAAATAATAGTTCAAAATTTACATAAATCGGCCGGTGAAGAAAGAGTCCATCGAAGAGTACCATGAGAGGTCTGATAAGAAGGATCCTGAAAAATAATTGAGGGGGGGTCAAACCTCACTGAGTGAATTATTATTATATATATATATGCATCCTAAGGGCATAAACATTCAAGCATCAGAATAATAATATTTATATATTTATATTTATTTATTTATAAATGCATTTCATACAGATGCTCGAAATCACATTTCATGTCAAACAAATAAATACAAAAAGGTTTAGGTGGAGGATCGGAGCAGAACCCTAATAATATCCGTAACCTCAATCACCGTATCTCACTAGCTAATAGGTTTTTTCTTAAATTCCAAAATATATCTCTTATCCAATTTGACAGTGGACCGACCCCGAGACCCCTGGTCAATCAAGCTACAGCAATCTCACTGTCGGCATGATTGGCCCCGAGACCCCTGGTCAATCAAGCTACAGCAATCTCGCTGTCAGCATGACTGGCCCTGAGACCCTGGTCAATCGAGCTTCCACAGCCATACCACTCTCAACCATAAATTTCAATAATAAATTTTTTAATCATATCATATATCAATCAATATTTCATAACCTAGCATCTAGCGTACTGTTGCGCAACAGTCCTAGTGTAACACACTAGGAAGCACGTTCTACGACTATCCTTCAAAATATTTTATCAAAATAAAATATTGAAATCATATTAAAATATGAACGACATCCAAATTACACAAATAATTAATCGCATTGATACATATGAAAATATATATATATATATATAATACTATGATAATAACCATAATTAAAAATGAATGTACATAGCATATTATATTTACATTTTTATCAAATTATGGATGCCAATAATATTTTCTACATGCAATGCATACATATAATAATAACTCACAGGTGTGCGCTCCTCTGCAATAATTCGACTAGCCCTGTCCTGGAGGTCTAGCTCTCGGTGCGGCTATAGGAAAAATAATAACGAAAATAATAAGGATAAAATCCTAATCTTATATATTCTAGATTTCTAAAGAAAACTCAATTTAAGACATGACTCTAAAAACTTAAAACTTAACACTGCACGATATCACGTTTTACGAGAAATCTATTAAAAATTCGGCAGAGTCTCCTTTGTAAAACGGACATCTCTCTACTAAAAGTAGAGCCAATCCTGTAAGCAAACACACTTTCAAACTATTCACAACTTCACATCTCGGGTTGGGCCCTCAAACTACATTTATTGCCCAACCGAGAACCAATACAGCAACACAAATATAAAATAATATAATCTTTTTCAAATCACCAATATTGCATAAAAATATAGTTAATTAATACAAATTAATTTATATAATAAAATATATAAAGAAAAATCTATTTTCCAAATAAATAATAAAATTTTTTAGTTTATAAATAATATTTTGCTAATAAAATTCATTAATGGCATAAAATTTCCATTTACAATTAAATTAGCATAAGTTGTAAATAACTATTAAAATCACTCAATAATGTCATAAAAATAATAAAATACTCAGTTAAACTTGGAAAATAATAAATAGATTTATTTTCCAAAATTACTACTAATTAACCAATAATTGGAAAATAATTATAAAAATTATTTTCATACTTTTATTATTGAAAAATCAGTCTAAACAGAATAAATAACAACAATTTTAATTAAAATCAAATAATTATTAGTTTCTAACAATTTCCCAAAAACACATATTTAAACATAAACTTTAAAAATTCATAACTTCAATTCTATACATAATTTCATAAAACTTCTTTCACAAAGTTTAATCCACATAATATATAGAATTTATTAAAAATATCAAAATTTCCCAAGCTCTGAACAGTAACCCCGAACCTAGAAAATCCAAAAATTTCAGAAAAAATAAATAAAAATCATAAATAGCAAGCTTACAATCTCTAGAATAAAACATCTCAAAGCAACTATATTTAATAAAATCAAATTCAAACTCAATTTCAACAAATTAACTGAAAACTCAAAAATTTGAATTACCCAAATTCGAGGTTGCTCCCGGTGATATTTCCCTAAATTGATCGAGGGCTAATGTTACCCAGGAGGAGAGGATAAAAAAGAGACCAACATCGCATCCTGGGGTTGCCGGAATCAACGCCGACGACCGATTTTGGGTCGGTGAGAAGAAGAAAACCGAAAAAAAGAAAGAGAGGAGGGGTGTTCGCAGGAAAGGAGACGTCGCTGGGCTACTTCAGGCCACGATGGCAGTGACGTGAGGTGACCGACACGGTGAGGGAGTGACTGGCAGTGGTGGTTGATAGAAGGAAGAAGAAAAGAAAAGGAAAGAAAAGGAGGAGGGGAAAGAGAGAGGGAGGGAAAAACGTTTTTAACCCTTTTTTATAATAATAATAATAATAATAATAATAATTAAATAATATTTCTCCCACCAAACTCCACTTTCAATCTCTACCACAAATTATTTTAATAATAATTCACATTTAAAATAATTATTATTTTAAAACTAATACTATCAACACATTTAATAAAATTCATTAAATTACTGATATAATGCAAATATGCATAGCTATTTAGTATAGTTTAGTGTTATTTTCATATGATTTTTGTTATGTTTGTGTGTTTAATTGATTATGTATTTGTTATTTTTACTTCTAAGTGTTTTTATTT
>CATIWK010091244.1:0-11529 GCA_949634005.1 Mallotus japonicus
GGTTAGTGATTATTTTTATGATATATTGAGCTTAATAAGTATTTGTTTAATTATTGATTATTTTGATGTTATTTTGATTTAATTGAGTAAACATATTATGTATGTTGTGAATTTACTATATAAGTAAGATTTTGAGTATTAGGAATATTTTAATTATAAAATAGAATTTCAAATATTTATTTATAAATATTTGACTTAAATATCTCATTGTGTATTGAAGATATTTATATTGAGCAATTATTGATTTTATGAATATAATGATATTATTTCGAATTAATTTTAGTAAATTATGTAAATTTTGAAGATGAGTTTTATTTACTTTAAATAAGGCTATTATATCTTATTTTGTTAAGAAATTTCTTATGATATTTAAATGAGGCTTTTATGATTTTAAAAGACTGTTTTTACTGTAGTATCTATTCTGTGAACTGTGATCTCGGTTGGTCCACAAGTGCAGTTTGGGAGCCCAACCTGAGTTGTGATGTTGTATGATATTAGGAGTGTTGTTTAATTGCAGGACTGGCTCTACTTCGATAGAGAGATGTCCGTTTTATAGAGGAGACTCTGTCGAATTCTCGGTAGATTTCTCGTAAAACGTGACATCAGTACTGCTAGTCTTGAGTCTTTTCTTAGAAATTCCTCGTGTCTAATATTAGGTTTTTGATTTCATTGTTCCTCTTCATTTTCTTTAGCTACTCCGGGACCTCGACCTTTGCAGCAGAGGCAGTCAGGTCAAAGCAGAGGAGCCTATTCCACCTGTGAGTTAAATTTATGGAATGTGTGCTAGGAGTAGTATGTATAGATATCTATTTTCCTCAAGTTAAGCATGACTTTTCAATAAATCATGAATTTTAATTATGCTAGTATGCATGTACTTCCACACAACAAGAGTTATCGAACTATGTGGAGGTTTTCAAATTTAAATTTATAAATATGTTGAGCATGCAAACATTGGATCGTTATTTAATTATCGTTTAATTGTTATTTTAATTCATTTTATTTTATTTTCTGTAATCTTTCTTGCTTTAGATATATTTTATTATTTTTAAATAAATAACGGTAGAACGGGCTACTTGATGGGTTTCATCAGGACCGTGTGCGCACCGGTAGGATTGAGAGTGAGTGAAAAAAAAAAAGATGAAAAGATGAAAGATGATTAAGCTCGGTTGATGTTGTGCTCTCGGGCTATTGGTTAAGGTTAATACTAATGGTGTTGGTAACTCGGTGGATGCTGTGCTCTCGGGACCGCCAGTAGTATTTGGATTAAGTGTAAATGACTGCGGCTGTAACTCGGTTGATGCTGTGCTCTCAGGACGGCAGTCTTTGGATTAAGAGAGTCGAAAGACTATTAGAAATTACTGGTTTAGGGGTTCTACCAAGTTTTCAGTAAAAGAATTTCACTATATGGTTTTATTAAAGGTTTTCCTTATTTAATTGATTAAGGAATTTCTCAAAAATAATATCTATTTTACTTTAAATATTTTAGAAAACGATTTTAATAAATGTTTCAAAACCAGCATGCATTTCATAAAGTTGATTCACTCAGTGAGGTCTGATTCCCCTCAACCTTTTTTCTCAGGACCTCACAGTCAGTTTGCCAGTACTTCTACTTTGCGCCGTGTTCATTCGTCACCGGCTGCATTATGTATGTCAGATTAGGTTATGTATTGTATAAATAAATTCTAGATACCGCAGTAGTCGTTTATTGAAACTGGATTTATTGTATTATGATTTTAAGTTTGTTGTTTAATGTTTTAATTTCGCAAAAAAATTTTTTAAGGCTTACTATAGGTTTCGGGTACTTTAAGTATTCCCATTCCCTAGTGCCGGTCACGGACCTATAGGTTCAGGTCGTGACAAGCATAAACTCAAATATCCTTTCTGGATCAACCCCTCATCAGTTTAGTTTTATATGATCTAAGTTGATTATAATGATCTTCAATTAAGCCTTTTAGCAGTTCAAATGCTTTTTCCTTAGCTCTGTAACACTTCCATACATTCACTTTATCACAGAACTTCTCAAGCAAGTCCTCCTCTAAGTCTTTAACAGACTAATTTGGATTTCTCCTAAACATTTGGACATATTATTGTGCAATCCAAGTTGAGGTGGCTTATCTATTCTTCATTTCTCTGCTACATCTGTGTTATGGAATGAGAGTCTTGATGGCAAATGTCTTCTCAGTGTTTATTATACTGCCATAAAGCTTCCAAGGACATTTCTCAACGCATCTAATCTCTAACTGTCTTTAATTGATCCTCATTATTTGAACATTATGACCATTTAGAATAGCCCATTTTTGAACAGCTGCCTTGGACTATTATGCACTCTCAAATCGCATACCAAGCACAAATTGAAGAGCTTTATGATCACACTTCGGATCATAAACCACTCGTCTCTTCCTCAACCTTTTTTGAGACTCATCCATATGCTCATCCTTGCTTGTACTAAGGGAATTGACATCAACTTCAGAATCCCCATACTCACTCATGCATTGATCAATGTCCGCTCACCTAAATTATTGATAGTATTACTACTGCTTTTATATATACCATAATTGGAAGCAAACTTATCAACAACCGCTCATTAACTAAAACATATTTCCTGTACGTTGATCTATTTTGTCGAGCCTCAATATATTCTTCATCGTCTGACAGTTCATTGTCATCCAAGTCATCATTTGTCTCACTTTCACCTACAGGTTGATAATCAGGTCCATGTCGGAGTCATAGTTTCCATCAACAAGATTTTTCCGATGTCCACCCTCTTCTACTCCAACTGTAACTTCCTCCTGAACTACACTTTGCTGTTGTCCAACCTCTTATACTCCAACATCAACAAGATTCTCAACAGGGTCATCTTGGTCCTCCATGTCATGAGGACTATCTAGGGTATCCATTGTATCAGGAATATTATCACATGCATGTGACTATTTTTCTGTATTTATAGTAACTTCAGCTACTATTTGGTGGGAACCGTCTACATAAACCTCTATCATACCATCTTCCACAAGCTCCAATACTTCAAGAACTTGTTTGTCATCATGCAGTTCTCATAACCCCTCCGTGATAGACAACCCCAACACTCTATAAAACAGTCTTGCATTAACAGTCCCAAGCTTTTCCATATCATCTACTAAGTCGAAATAACCAACTCTATCAACATCAATTTTGTGTTTTGGCTTGATTTGTCCTCCAAAATAAACCATATCATCGCCTATCTTAGCCAACTTTCAACAATGTAGTAATATATAGGAAATTTATCTGCCATTCTGAAGAATTAATAAAATTATATATATTAGCACTACATCAAAATAAATAAATATATACCTCATTAGCACTAACCAAGTCAAGTATAGTGGATTTATTATTTTATTACAAAAAATTAACTATTTTCAAAACCCTAAAAGTTCACATTTTTTGTCTTCGAAATTATTTTTTAAAGAAACCCTGAATATTAATTCCATAAAAAACATCTTCAAAAGCACTTCAGACATGGGTTCCCACCATTACAGACATGGGTTCCCACCATTACAAACATGGGTTCCCACAAGCTTGGTCCCCATTATGTCTTTTTCAATTAGCTTTTTTCAACATTATCTTTTCTCAAGTAGGTATTGTCATTTTCAGTATAAATAAAAATAAAAACCTAAGTCTCACTATCTTACCTCTTACTTTTCACACCGTAGCTTATGTCCTTTTTCAACTACAAACCTCTGCCACTATTGCAAGTGCTCTTTAATCGCTGCTAACTTGTACTCGAAATGAATAGAAATGACAGAAACTTCAGCGATTCTATGTTTAGAAATTTAAGGATATAAACTTCAGAGAACTCATTTGGGTAAGAAGCAATTAAGGATTCAAAGTTGGATTTAGGTTTAGACATTTTGAATTTGGGGATGATTTCTTTCTCTCAGCTCATTTTCCCTTTTTTTTTTTAACGTAAATCCTTCAGCTAAGTGAAACATGGCATTTTGCTGTCCAAAACGCAATGTTTTGACATGGAATAGGGTAAGTCCAACTTGGATTAATGAACCAGATATGGCTTGACACGTAGGCATTAGTTCACCAAAAATTTGATTGGTGTTTCAAATTGCTAGAGATTGTAAATTAATGTTTTATTTTGCCAAAATTAAAATATTGTGATTAAATTGCAAAAAACGCTAAAAGAAATGATTAAATTTGCAAATAGCCCTAAAAACAATGAATTAGTTAAAAATTTATAAAATCATTTATATAATATGATATACATAATATAATAAAAATAATAAATAAATAATATAATTATATAGAAACACATAATGCAGAAGCTGAAAATGGATTAAAAACTATTTATAGCCTTCAATAGTTCATTCAACAATTAAAAACATACCTCTATACTTCCATTATTGAGTTTTGAAACATAGCAGTGATCATTTTTACACCAAAAAATAACAATCAAAATAATTTAATTAGTTGAGGTTTTCAATTTTAAATTTGCATATATAGATAGGAAAAGGAAAAGATAAAATCATTTTGTATCTCTTTTGTTTACACCATTAGAATCACGGATAACCTAATAAAAACTCAAGAATTGGTGGTGTATAAATTTATTAGCATAAATGAATACATAGTATCTATCTATATACAATATATAACAGTTGAGTTGATGAATTTTATCACCTCATACACAGCCTCATACATAAAGTGCCATGTGGCATTAACATCACAGGAGTCACTCTCTGCTTTCAGCATTTTTCCGCCCAACCCACCTTTTCTTTATTTTATGTGCTTTGATGATAACGGAAAGAAGAAATGGAGGGTTTGCAAGTTGCAACACTCTCTGCTTCCCTGTCTCTCTAGCTTCTTTTTTTTTTTCTCCATTTTGTTTTGACAATTTCATTTTTCTTTTGAGACATCAGTTAATAGAAACCAAACACTTTCTCCATCTAAACTAAGAAAAACCCATTTTTTTCTCTCCAGAGACTACCATTTCCTTTTTCTGGTGATTCTTCTTTGTTTTATGTTTTTTTATTCTTTCAAATTTTCAACCTCTTTCCTAGGTTTCTTAACTTCAATTCTTTGGTTTGCTTAGTCCTCTGATCTTTCGGATCCCTAAATCTCCCTTTGTTTTTGTTTTCTTTTTCTTTACCATCATTCCTATCTCTTAGATTGATACCATTGGTACTGGTTTATGAATTCTTGCTTTTCAATTAAGATTTTTTCTTTTGATATTGTATTTGTGTTTATCTAATTTTAATTGGTGTGAATTGATTGTTCGCAACTGATCCTAAGACGGAGATAGATCATCAATTACAGGTAATAGTGGATGGTTTTTAATTAAAGTTATAATCTTTTTGGAGAATTTTTAGTGATTGGCGTTGAATTTGATTGGGTTGGGTTACGATATAGATACTTCTTCCAACAACTTATTTCAGGAGTCGCTACTGCCATTCCTTGGTAAGTCATCATATATCGTATGAGTATTTATATTTTTTTTACTGCTTGGAGAAATCTGTTCTATGTTATATATTTGTTTTGTTTTGGTTCTATGCAGCAAATTTTCCATAGAGATTTGAAGCTGGAGAACACATTGTTGGATGGAAGCCCAGCACCACGTCTGAAAATTTGTGATTTTGGTTATTCCAAGGTTTCGTTGCATTGCAAAATCCAAATTAGTATCTTTTTCTAGAACCAAAAACATTCCTATTGATTTTTATAATTTTTTATAAAAGGAATGGTTTTGCAGTCATATTTTCTCCATTCAAGACCTGAATCTTCAGTTGGCACACCAGCATATATTGCCCCTGAGATTCTTTTAGAAGAGAATGTGATAGTAAGGTAACTTGATAGTTCACATTAGCTTGATGGTTTACATATGCCTATAGATTTGATGAGAGTTTCATAATGAATGGATTAGATGTGGTTGCAGCTTTGCAGATAATTTATCTACTGTTCTCCATCAAATTGTTTGGAAATATCAAAGTATTATTAGCTGAAAATCACCCTTATTTCTTTAGATTTTCAGTTTGCTTACCATCGAGTTTCCCAATAACATTAGATGAGTTGATATTAAAATAGAAATTAGAGAATTGGAGGTTATGGTATCCTGGAATATGAGCTGAAACAAAAAGTTTTGCAAAGGCCCTTCCTTATAGAATGGAGAGAGAGAACGACCGCTAGCATAAGACTAATATAGCCAGGATTTATACGTCGCCTTTATGCATGTAGCAATGTCTGAAATATGGGAATTTGCATTTTGATATTATTTATATTGTTTCTATGACAATTGACAGGAATAATTTGCATGCTCCGCTACATGTTCAGCTATTTGGATTTCCAGAATTAGTGGCCATTCTTTGTCACTTGTGTAGAAAATTTTTTAACTAAACATCTCTGTTAAATAGAATTTGTTTATCAAAATTTCACATTCATTATGCCAATTGAACTTATATATCCTAGAAATTCAAAGTACATTACTCATATTATGATCTATTAAGACTTTGGCATCCTCTGATTGGTTTTTGACCGTAGTTGCTATTATACCTGTTTTCATGTGAGGAAAGGCTAACTGCTAACTTTTTTTTCTTTCCTTTTGGAAGATTGAATTTATAATCTGTAAAGATAGAAGTGTTTTGGATATAAAATTGTCAGGCTTGTATTTTTTTTATTTACATGCTTTACTCTGATTATACAGATGGCGGATGTATGGTCCTGTTGAGTGACTCTGTATGTTATGCTGGTGGGAGCATACCCATATGAAGATCAAGAGGACCCTAAGAATTTTAGGAAAACAATCAATGTATTGTATTCTCTTTTTACCTCTCTTCTATTCATAACATTTTCTCTTTTTCATGTCTATAATTTCCTTATTGTTCTGCAGAGAATAATGGTTGTTCAATGCAAGATCCCTGACTATGCCCACGTATCTCAAGTTTTCAGACATCTTCTTTCACGCATATTTGTTGCGAACCCGTCCAGAGTATGTGTTACTGAATTTGCCTAAGAATTTATTACATACGAAGATGAAGATGGCACAATAGTATTGTGCATGTCAACACATAATAAGCATTCTTCACTAAGTTATCACTATATTGTGCATGTCAACACATAATAAGCATTCTTCACTCAGTTATCACTATATTGTGCATGTCAACACATAATAAGCATTCCTCACTCAGTTATCGCTATTCTGCTGTACAAGTAAAAGCAGAAATAAGCATCAGTCAAAACGTATTTTTGGTAGGTTTTATTTGGTTTTTGAAAATTATACAACATTTTTTCAATTTCTTTGCATCGATTCTTTTGTTAAACATTTGTATCCAGAATAAGGAGTGTTATAGATTGCTATGTTATTCACTTGAACTTGCAATTTTTACCGGAACGATTGCAAGTTTCACTTTAAAAACAACCTATTTTTTTCTTCACCAAATAGACACTTTCCATTTCCTTTGGCAATTCTTCTCTGTTTTGTGGGTTTTTTTTTTTTATTATTCAAGGGAGATGTAATGATCTTATATTCAATTCTTTCAGTGCAAAATGAAGCTCAATTTTTTTGTTTTGGATTTAGAATTTTGGGGGCTTAAGAAGCAATTTAGGCAGAGTGTTGAACTATGACATCTTGATTCTTGATTGGTAGATGTTCGAGGGGAAGATTGTTGTTTTCTCTTATTTTTGTGATTTCTTGGCATAATAATAGAAAGGGTGTGTTTTGGAAGACCTTTTTTTTTTTTTTTTTGTTAATGGCAAATTCTTCTAAGAGATTAATTGATGGTCTTTAATGCACCTGCATTAAAGATTGCAGACCTAGGAGGTGTTGTGCTCTTATGATGCATGATCGCACTGCTAATGAAAGAAGAGTCAAAGGTAGCAATTTGAAACTTGAACATTATTCCATAGGAGGTCATTCTTGAGTTTCTAAATGCCCTCTTTAAAATTCCATCTTTGAATTTTAACAGCAGTTGAGGTAGAATTCCATTCCGTCAGCTGTGCATAATCACAACTCTATTTTTATATAATCAATCATTTTTTACAAGTAAAACATATAAATTTATATTCAACTTCTATTTGGGGATTGTTATTTGCCAAAACTTGGTGTTTATTTGAATGCATACGTGTTGATTATGAGAATCGTTAATCACCAAGACCCATATATAGCTGTTTGGATTCAATTGTTGTATGCAGGCTATGAGCTCTGCTCTTGGGCTTCACAACCTCTATTCTAATGGGAGTGGATCATTGGAGCTTTTATCAATCTCTTTGGAGGCAATGCCATCAATTTTGGAACTAACCTTCTTGAATTGGGTTATGCTAAGGTATGTTATGTTCTCTTATCTGTCTCTTTTTAACCCTGCTCAATTTTTGTTTGATAATTTTCTATTAGGCATGCTTAACATTCTTAACACATGTTTCAAAAGCCCTACAGTTTTCATGTAATTTGCATAAATTTATGCTTGAACTCACGTAGGATGATTATTCAAGATTAGTTAGGGTAGGCACAAGTTTTGTATTAGTGTACTTTTGTCTTTTTTTTTAATTGCTAGCAATAGACTAATCAGTTTAGGTTCATAAGTTAGGACATATATGAGTTTTAGTGCTGTTGGGGTGTGAACTTTTGAGTTTAATATGGATTTGAACAAATTTTACCTTTCTATTGCTTTAGTGAATGTGGCTAAACTATTTTGCAAAGAGAGAGAGAGAGAGAGTCAAATAGCTAAATGCAGGTGTAACCACACAATTACTGCTAAGTCTGTTCAAGGTGAATGGTGTTGTGCACTATGGAATTGCAGGAAATGCAAATCCTTCATTTCAAATTAGCAATGTGACTATCCCTCAGTACTGGGCTCACACTGGTCTTTGGAATTGGCAGGTAAAACACATAAAATTTTTGCTGTAGAAAGAATAAGAAACTCCCCTTTTCTTGATTATAATTAGCTTCTGACACCTTTTTTTTTTTTTTTTTTTTTTGCGACCAATGAACAGAGGTATGGAGACGGTCTTGATGATCAACTCTCTTTAGAACCTATCAGAGACTACACTAGGAAAATAGGCTTTCTTGAATTTTCTGGTACCAACCTGAAGAGATCTTTCCTGTAAATAGAACTCCTGAGGTTAGACAGCATACCTTCTGGGTTCCTGTTGATAAACATTACTTCAAAATTGCAAAGAAAGTTCAGGTTCTTTATCTCCTACCTTTCTTCACACTGCTTTATTTTTCTACCAAGCTCATTAACTCTTAAGAAAATAAATTTCTGTGTTCACAATGTAGGGACTGAAGTTACAAGGATGTGTGAATTCAACTTGCTTGCCAAGAACACCTACAGTGGTGAGAGTGAAAAAAGGGGTTAGTGCTAATGTTATCGTCGACAACAGCGCTTATCACGAATTCCTGAACTCTAAATTCAATGCAACTCCAAATGACATGGAGAGTGCAGTAGTTGCTTTCATCTGTCAGCAGCAGATGCTTTCATCTGTCAGCAGCAGAAGACGCCTTTTATTGCCATCAGGGCTTTGTCTGATTTAGCAGGTGGAGGTTTTGCTGTTTCAAATGAAGCTGATGTCTTTGCTTCTTTAGCTGCTCAAAATGTTGTTGATGCTTTACTTAGTTTCATCGCTTTATTGTTTGCTTAATCATGTAGTTTTTAAGACCCTGGATTCTATTATTAGTTTATAATTTCACAAATAAAATTGAATTTTTTTTTTACCATATCAAAATTTGAAATTTGATTATATTTAGGAATTCAATTCCTCCTGGAGGAGGGTTTCGATATGTCTCACGACTTTCTCAAGATAAAGATTTTTATTTGTTTGAACTCTATACATCAAAATTTTTATTTACAAATTTTGGTAAGGTTTTCATATTTGCATCTATGATATGGGGATATGTCTTAGCTCGGTCATGTCTGAATCAGGTGTTGCGTAATATTTTGTATCAATTATAACTGTTTTTATTTGGGTTTTAGGTGACTATGTGCTACGAAATGATGGCAATAAACAAACTTTGAAATCACAATCTGAAATAAACAAATATTAAAGGTTGTGATTTTAGCAAATGTAAAGTGAATGCACAATGTGGGTATAGATATAACTATTTAAAATATGATATCCCAAAACCAAAGTTTCATGGACATGCGCGAACTTATTGATGAAGTTCAGCAAAAGGTTTGGAAATTTTTGGCATTTCCCTTAAACTGGTGAAATTAGCAATTAGATTTATGATGTTTCAAAATATATATATATATATATTCCAGTGACAACTTGACGAGATTGCATTTGTCATCTTTGCTTCACTTACGATTTAGTGCACTTGTGGGTGGGAACAGAAAGATTATGGGACTAGCCATGCTATTAAGCTATCAAGATATCAGTATTTAGCTAGTATAAAGAATTCTATAAATTGAAAATGAATTCTGAAAACACTTAAAAGTGAATAGACCTAAATTCTACCAGTAATACCTGTTGAACTTTCAGTTTAAGAGTTATATAGATTTAAAGATGCTGGAAAGGCAAGAAGCAATTGAGAGAGAAGGCCAATAATATAAAAAGCAAAAAGCATGGTCTCACAACTTTTAAGAGTGCCAAATTTTTTTTTAAACGTTTAATCAAGCCACGAAAATAAAGGTAATGTTCATTTTACAAATGTAAGTTTATTTCAACAATGACAATAACAAAGAAGGACTTCAATTCATTGAAATAATCTAAACTCATCCGCGCATTGCGCGGGTATTTGCCTAGTTATATATAAAATCAATCTTCTATTTAATTGGATATTTTTAGAGATAGAATCTAAAATAATTTATCAAATAAATTAATTCAATTTTAGCAGGGAATGAATTATTTAATTAGGTATTTGAAGATAGACTCTAAGATAATTTATTAAATAAATATTAAATAAGAATTTGACGAATGAATTGTATTACTGTTTAGAATATGATTTTTAGGAGGTGAATATGATTTTTTATAGTATTTTTTACATAAAATATTGTAAATTTCAATAATTCAACACATAAGCATTTAAAAGTGTATGCTGAATTATGGAGAGGGACAATTATCCAATTTTAGGTTTAATGACTTTGAAGCCCAACATTTAATATATATATGAATTTAATAATTCAACACATAAGCATTTAGGAGTGTATGCTGAATTATGGAGAGGGAAACTTGTCCAATTTTAGGTTTAATGACTTTGGAGCTCAGTATTTAATGTATATATATAAATGTACGAAGGGGGGACATGCAAAATTACGAAAAAGTCTTCACTCATTATTATATAAAAATTGGATAATTTAGTCATTTACTAATAAAAGTAAAATTAAATTAATTAAACTATAATCTTAATTTGATTGAAAGACTATATTCTATTTTAATTAGGTTAACTCCAATTTTATCTTTAATAAAAATTAGGAAAAATTACATAAAAAACTCCAACCTTTGAGGGTTCTTTCAAATAAAACCCTATTCAATTTTTTCTGTCATTTAAAACCCCAACCTAGGAATCGTTAACAAAGGGAACCCTCCGTTATGGAACCTGTAACAGAGGGCTGATGTGGCTGT
>CATIWK010091269.1:0-18526 GCA_949634005.1 Mallotus japonicus
GAAGAATTATGTAACTTTCAGAAGTGTCAACTCCTTACAATGAACATGTATAAAAAGTTAATAATAATTAAGTTGCTTGTTTATGATTTCTTATGATTCATTAACTACTTTATATTTATTTTCTCTAAATTAATTAATAATGAATCTTGCAACACGTAGCAACCTTCCCATCTAAATACGTCATTAGATTATTTGACATGAGAATTAATCGCAATCCAAAGTCATAAAAAGGATGTGCATGATAATATAATTCAACGACCGTCTTAATTATTCTAATGGTTTGAATTTTAGAGATTTTGACTTTCGGATTTCAAGCTTTATATATTTTGCAAGATTTTGCAAAATATATGGGCAAAAAAGATTTCAAGCTTTATATTTTTCAGATTTCAAGATTTTGCAAAAAAGATTGAAACCAATAGGCACAATAAATACCGACAGTGAAATTCGAGTTTCAAGTTTATATATATATATATATATATATAAAAGATATTCCGTTCAAATTAATCCAACTAAATTGGATGTTCTTCAAAAATCAAACACTCAACCAAATTCTCAATAGAAGTTTGATGTAATTTTTGGATCTATTAAATTATAATAAAAGAAATGAAAATAGTAATTTTTGCAAGGAACTATGTGTGGTATAGGGGTGTAACATTCATTTTAGTTGTTTTTTTTTTCAATATATTTACAAATATCAAAAGAAATATAAGGCTTATGCTTTCAGACTTGAACTCGAGCCTTTTTTAAGTCGACTTGTTCAATTTTAGTTATTTTTTATTCTATAAATATAAAAAATGAACTATACCAAATGAAATGAATCAAATTAATTGTTCTTAGCTTAGTTTTTGGTTTTATATCTAAAATCATGTCGAAAGACATAGTTGATATATAACATGTGAATATTTAAGTACTATCTCTTATTGGTTATAAGGAATGGAGGAAGCTAAATCGGTCGAAAGGTGGTTATCGCATAATATATATATATATATATATATACATCAAATGGTATAGTTTTTCTATTTTTGTAAAGTTTTATATTTTAATTAAAAATTTTTAATTTTATTTGATTTAAAAAAAAACCCAAAGGCTTAATTAGTGATACAATATTAGCAAAATAATTTTTTTTTTAAAAAAAGTCACAGTAAGAGACAAAATAAATAAATAAATGAAAACGATACCGTTTTATTTCCTCATTTTTATTACATGACTAGCATCTCTCTTCGATCGAACGATGCCCTCTTGTCTTACTCTCAACTACACACACTTCAGTCACTTTGCGTTCCCGCCCATTGACCGTTAAATCATAAGCCGCCATCGCCGATAAGTCAGACAGGGCTACCTCCTCCGTCCGAGTCGCCGCTGCTCAGATGACCTCAATCAACGACCTCTCCGCCAATTTCACCACTTGCTTCCGTCTTGTAAAGGTAACCTCCTTTCTTTCTTTCTTTCTTTGGAGAATCTGAAAATTTTCAAGAATTCGACGAATTCAATCTGATGCTTGGAAACCATCATTTTCTCACAATTCTTGAAGAAAAGAAATCATCTTGTTAAAGATTATAATTTGCAAGGAACCCTTATTTCATATTGGCAATTTGGTGCAAAAGCTGACATTTTTATTTTTATTTTTGTATTGTTTGCAATTGTGTGTGAAAAGGAAGCAGCAGCTGCAGGTGCAAAATTGCTTTGTTTGCCAGAAAGTTTCTCGTTTATAGGGGCTAGAGATGGTGACAGTGTTAAGATTGCAGAACCATTGGATGGTCCAATTATGCAACAATATTGCTCTCTAGCCAGGTGATGTTTTTTTATTTTTTTTGGGGTGATGATGTAATGTAACATTGCAGTTTTTGTTGCTCAGTGACTTTGCATATTTAATGTCTAAACTAGAAAAGCATTGTTACCATTGATTGCTTGCATTACTCATTGGTTTTCTTTAACTTTTTTTAGAGAATCTGGTATATGGCTGTCGCTTGATAAACTTGCAATGGAAAGAATTAACACCCTTAGACAATTGATAAAAAAAAAAAAATCTTCAATAGACTTTGAATTCTTCAACATAAACAAGCAAGAAACAAGTTTGAAAGATGAAGAAGAAGACAAAGATTTTGGATTTTAGCACCACAAACCTCATTAGACTTGATAAGTCACAAAGCTCATGCAAGAACTTCAAAACAAATTTCTCACCAAGAGAAACTTAATATTTTATAACTTAATTCAACATGTCTTACAATGAAATGAAGTCTTGTTTATATAGATACAAGCCCAAGCTCACTAATTTCCACTAACAATATTTAAACACTCCACCAACTCCACTAATGATATTTAAACACTCCACCATCTTCCACTAATGATATTTAAACACTCTACCGACTTCCACCAATGATATTTAATACTCCACCATCTTCCACTAATGATATTTAAGCACTCCACTAACTTCCACTAATGATATTTAAACACCATTTAATTCCCATTGATTTTGATTGTATTTGGAATGTCTTGGGCTTTCCAAACATTTTGAATGAAGCTTAACAAGGCCTCTTGTAACTTCTTGGTTTTGATCTTATCATTGGGCCTTATTGGACTTGTAATGGATCTTAGTTTTGGACTTGAGATCACATCAGAACCAGGATAAGATCCTATACTATCTGAGTTTTTTCTTGATGAATAAGTTCTTGGCCAGGATAAATATAACACAGTTTGAAAGAGTTTCAGTGCTAGAAAAGTATTTTTAGTATTTGTTGTGTTTTATCAAGAATTGAAATTTGAGATGAGGTCATGTGATACAACTATTAGAGTTTGACTAAACCTTGACTATAGGCTATATCAGGATCTTCTAATGAAGAGATTTTAGTGCACGGTAATTATAACCAAAGGGTTCGTGTGAATCAATATATGCATTCATTTCTAATTAGGTAGTTGTGATATCGATGCTAGGAATCACTCACAACTTATGAGAATTAAATGTGTATAATTGGGATTTTCACATTTAGACTTGAAAGGAGTTTCAAGTAATATCAAGTAATGATATTATTTTCTCATTGCCAATTAGACATGAACCTAGTAAGTCACACCAAAAAGAGTTTTACCAAATCACCATCTATATTAATCTAATTATTGATTACATTGTTTAATCAATTAATTAAGATTAATGGAATTAGATTTATACTTTAAACAATGATTTTAGCATATCATGAAATCTAATTCAAGTGGGTTTAATTATTAATTTATAGTTAATTAATATGAGATATTAATTGTGGCATTAAATTAATAATAAATGTTGTTTCTATTTAGACTTGGATTAATGGCCCAAGTAGTTTGGGCCTATGCCCAAAAGAGTTTTAGACCAAAGATTAATATAAAATGTTGAGAAAGCCCATGAACTTAGTCTAGGCTCATTTGTTTGATGGATTGGGCTTGGGCCAAATGTTGGCCCAATTACCAAGCCCAAGTCCATATAAATTGATGTAGTCAAATTTTGGCATATTAGGCACATTATCTTTAATTTGTAAATTTTTGACTTTGGCAAAAATAAAGATTAGGTTACATTGATAAGTGTGGGGGTGTATGTAGACATAATACATGAGATGTATTCTCTACATACTTCTTTGTACACTAGTGAATTACTTATATAACTTGTATAATTATTATGTCAAGTTGTATATTTGTGATGTAATAGGTGATGTAATGAGGTGTTTGCTTTCTTTATATACATACATAACCTAAGAAATATTTAGAAGGTTAAGCAGGTTAGAGACACACCAAATAGAAAGCAACATCTACGCAACATAAACCTAAGTGTTCTTGCAAAGATTAAGTTAGTGCAAGATTTGTGAGGGTCAATTAAGAGGATACTTGCAACTAATAAAATCAAAGCAAGAAGGTGATTTGGTGGAGTTTTGATGTTTCAAGCTAGAGACCTTACATTTGGGAGGCTAGAACATTTGATTCAAGAGTTGAACCAATAACACTCAAAGCTTGTAGATTTTAACTATTGTGGTCTTCATAAAACTATGAGTTGGTAAGTTTTCTTAAACTTAGAATTTCCTAAGTTGATGCTTATATATGTTGATTTGCTTTTAGTTATGTATAAAATGCAAAATGGATTCATGGGAATGAAATTCTTCATGTCATGAAGGGTTATGTTAGTAAAATTTTTAAAATTTTGCCCTATTTAGGCTTGTGCTCACCACACATGTTTCTAATGCCTAAGTTGCATAACCGATTCCAACAAGTGGTATCAGAGCCCTTTTTTGCACTTTACACATGCTAAATTTATTGATAATTGCAAGTGTTGTGATTATATTTAATGTTGGTTACAAGTGTTATGGCCTAACATGCTTAAAAATGTATGTTTTATGTTTTGGACAGCCAGTCACACGGCTTATGACATTTCCGTGTTTAGGCCATTTTAGCTTCTGTCCAAAGAGGCAGATTGTCACACGGCTTGTGACATGGACGTGTCAACTTCTGTCCAAAGAGGCAGATTGTCACACGACTGGTGACATGGCCGTGTCAGCTTCTGTCCTAAGGGACAAATTGCGACACACCTTATGACATGGCCATGTCTTGGGTGTGTCAATATATTTTTTCTTGTATTGTATGCTTTGCAAAATGATTGTAACATGCAAGAATTGTATTTTATTTGATGTTTGCTTGTCATGCATGTAAGGAATGATCATGGACTTAGATTACATCCTATAGTTTGTAATAATAATTAATTTTATTATTTGGTATGTAATTAAATGTTAACTACATAAAATTAGGATGTAATATTTGCCTTGGTATGCCAAGGATTTAATATAAATCATAAGAGTTATAACATGGAGCTTGAAGTGTTCAAGTTGGAGACCCATGGAGATGGTGACAAAGAGTTTCATGCCTTGAAGATTTTTCTTAGGCTAAGCTATTTTGTAACTTATTCTAAAAGTTAGAATAGGTTTAGGAAAGGCCATGATCACTCATTATTTGTACATCCATTTTACATGTTCTATGTATATATGTGATATATATGTTACAACATGCAATATGCATATGTGATAAGTATATATGTAAATAGATGTCATGCTATATATGTATGTGATATATATAATTGGCTAATGTACAAAGTGAGACCTTAATCAAAAATCCAAAATCTTCCAAACTAAATTTAAGTCTAGGCTCTCTATTAGAGCAATAACTTGCATGGTTTTAGGATTGTGTGCATCGGCTATGGACACATAGGGGTCTACATAAGGCTCAAGATTTTCATATAGTGTTATTATAAAGCATGAGATGTTGTGGGTGTATGGATATACTATGGGCCAAGAATGACAAATAGGTGTATATGAGGTTTGTAGTGTTTTATATCCATACATTTCACTGATGTAATGGTGTGGACCTAATTAATGCTAAAGGCCAAGAATGACAATATGTACCTGAGGCTCGTAACATTAGGAGTCGGATTGATGGAACCTCATATGAGATGTGATAGACAAAAGTTGTCCACTTAATGAGAACTAATATTCCAAGAATGGCAATATGTACTCAAGGGATATTAGTAACCCATTAAGAATTTCATCACCCATTAGAAATCCATCCATCAAGGATTTTCGTTTCCTACTTTGGAAATGTAGGATTTGCCAAGTTAATGAGAGACTATTACGATTAAAGACCATAACTAATGGTAATAAGAACAATGTTATATAACTAATTAATCTTGTTACCTTTGCAGAAACTTGATAATATGAGACAATCAAACCCACTTTCAACTATACTCGACCAACATAGGCTCACGGGTCCTAATTTCATAGATTGGCTAAGGAACCTAAAAGTTGTTTTAGCTTCCGAAAAAATACTATATGTATTAAATCAATGCCCACCCAGTCCCCTTCCTGAAAATGCTTCCCAAGAGGAACATGATACTCTAGAAAAATGGAAAGATGATGATATGTGAGCACGTTGCATAATGTGGGCTTTTATGAGTATCGAAATCTATCGGCAACATGAGAAGTACACAAGTGCGAAGGAAATCCTACTTCACCTACAAAAGTTGTTTGGTGAACATAGTAGGACCGTTAGATATGAGATATCAAAGCGGCTTTTTTGTGCTAAGATGAAGGAGGGTGAGGATATAGGAGTCCATGTAAACTCCATGATTAGAGCTATCGAGGAGCTAGAAAGTCTAGACTTTACTATGGACTTCCACCTCCAAGTGGATTTGATCCTTCAATCCCTTCCTGAATCTTTTAGGCAAACCATTGCTAATTTCCATATAAACAAAATAGAGTGTACTCTTGCAGAGCTTTTGGACATGCTTGTGATGGCCCAAAAGGCTATCCAAGGGAGCAAGGGGAAGGAGATTGCACTTATTGCCTCTTCTAGTAGGACTACGAAGAAAGACAATAAAAAGAAGAAAGGCAATAAAAAGAAGAAAGGCAAGACAAGTGTTGTCAAGCCCACAATTGGCATAGCCAAGAATAAGGGCAAGGCAATTGTGATGGAAGAGCAAGATAAAGGAAAATGTTTTCACTGCCAAGGTGAATGACATTGGAAGAGGAATTGTCCTAAGTTCCTTGAGTCTCTTAAGACAAAAGGAAAGGGCAAGTAAGGAAAAGGTGAGATTTTCTCTAATTTATTTGCTTCTAAATGTTCTAAGAGCTCATATAATGCATGAGTATTGGATACCAGTGTAAGTTCTCACATTTTTTTCATCCTTGCAGAATCTAGCAAATGAGAGAAGTTTGAGGTCTAATGAAGTGACCTTAAAGCTTGGAAATGGAGCAAGTGTTGCGACGAAGACTATAGGATCTACTTCAATTGATTTATATAATCATATTTTGTTATTGGATAACGTATTGTATGTACCTAATGCTTATAAAAATATTGTCTCTTTTTCTAGTTTAGCTAGAAAGGGTTATGAATTCTGTTTTAAAAGAGACATTTGTAACATTTACTTTGGAAGTGAAATGGTAGGCATGTGTTATTTAATACATGATTTATATTATGTTGATAATATGTCCAATAGAAATGAACCCCAAATTAATGTGAGTGATGAAAATGCAATGCTAATTGAAAATGCCTCTATCTTCAACTATCTATGGCACTTGAGATTATGTCACATTGCGGAGGATAGGATTAATAAGTTGGAAAGGATGGAAATCTTGAGTAATCTTGAATCCATATCCAATCCGACTTGTGAGGCTTGTCTTTAAGGCAAGATGACTAGATCACCATTTGTTGGACAAATGGTAAGAGCCAAGGATGTGTTGGAGATCATACATAATGATGTATGTGGACCATTTGCTGAAATGGCTAAAGGTGGTTACTACTACTTTGTAACCTTTATAGATGATCTATCAAGGTATGGGCACTTGTTTCTTATGAAGAACAAAAGTGAATCCTTTGAAAAGTTCAAAGAATTCAAAGCCCAAGTAGAAAACCTAACTGGGAAAAGTATTAAAACTCTAAGATCAGATCCAGGAGGTGAATACTTAAGTATTGAGTTCATTGAGTTCCTAAAGGAACATGGCATTGCATCACAACTCATACCACCTGGAACATCTCAATTAAATGGTGTGTTTGAGAGGCAAAACCGTACTTTATTAGATATGATATGTTTTTTTTTTTGACACAATAACGAAAGATTTAGGCTATAAAATGTTCCTAATTACCCACATCATTTTTAAAAAAACTAATTCTAGTCTTGAAACACTTGGGCGATCAATTTTTGGCTAGGTATTGTAGAGTTGATGTTTTATATAATCCAACAAATAGAACAAAACATATTTTGAAACCCTAGCCTCCTCTTTTTCTCTCAACTTTTACTCATTTTCTTTCTAGCCGCTCATCTTCCTCAAGTAAGGAGGGGTGATTTTTGGCCATTTTTGGCATGAAATCACCCCTCTAGACATCTTTTTATCAATTTATTTTTTAAATAAGTGGTTATTCCATATATATTCTAATTTTATTTTATTTTTTCGTGATTTCGTCCTCTTGTTGGGGCATTTGGTTTTCGTCATCTTGTTACGACGTTTTGTTTTTCCGTCTTGTTGCGGCTTTTTCTTTGTGTGGACGATTCAGACAAGCAAAGTATATTCGATCAAACAGAGACAACGAATCAGATTATGGTCGTCGGTATATTACAGAACTGAAGTCATAGGTATTTTAGTCACTATAGTATTATCAAATTTGTAGGCTTTGAGCCGATTTATTATGCTATTAACCTGGGTGTTGTTTCATCCTCTATGGTTTTTGGTGAATTCGTATTTGTGTTTCTATCGATGTACTGCTAGTTTAAATCAATAGAATTTTTTTCTTTTCAAAAAAAAAAAAAAAACAAATAGAGCAAAACATAATTGAAATTTTAAAAATAATAATAATATAATCATTTTTCTGTTTAAGGCATGATGAAAAAATATCCTTCGAAGTGTTAAAAGGGAAGTTATTTTTTGACGTGGGTAGAGCTGACATTGCCAATTTTAATAATAGATAAAAAGAAAAAATGGAAAATAAGGCATAACAAATAAAACAACTAAGATAACATTAGAATGTTCATTATACGAAACTATTCAAATTTCAATATAGCCAACAACACCAGTGACAACAACTGGATATTTATACTGGATGTCCAAATGATCAAGCTCAACTCTAATAAGTTTATTGGTCTCAAATTCCTCAAAACCAAGTAAGGGACATAAATGGTAACGGTTAAAATGGTGTCGTTTTCCATCAGGGCTGGTGCTATCTTGATGTGGGTGAAGAGGTAATTTTGCATGTACATTTAACAGTGGCGAAAATCGTAGATAAAGCAAAATTGGATGGCTTAGTTATCACTGTAAAAACTACTGTAGAAATGTTGTTTCAGCTTTATATATATATATAAGCCTAATGAGTGAGTATTCTATTCAAATCCAATCAAATTTAACATGGTCTACCGAATCAAAATTTCAATGCAGTTTGATGTAGTTTTTGGTTGTGTTAAATTATAATAAAAGAAATGAAAATAGTAATTTCTACAAGGAACTATGTGTTGTGTAGTGTTGTAACATTCATTTTAGTTGTTTTTGTCAATACATTTATGAATATCGAAAGATATATGAGGCTTATACTTTCGGACTCGAACCGATAACTATTTGTAAGTGGAGGAGTCAAATTTCACTGTATATATATTTCGATTTCAATTTTTTTATTGTGTAAATATAAAAATCAAACTATATCAAATGAAATGAATCAAATTAGTTGTTTTTATTTTAGTTTTCGGTCTTATCTAAGATCATATCAAAAAGCATAGTTGATGGACTACGTATGAATATTTCAATACTATCTTTTATTAGTTATAAGGGATGGAGGAAGCTAAATTAGCCGAAAGATAGTTATCAGACGATATGTATATATACATCAAATGGTATAGTTTTTATATTTTATAAAGTTTTATATTTTAATGAAATTTTTTTAACTTTATTCAATGTTAAAAAAAAACCTCTAAAATTTTCAAGTTGAAATGTCATATCGAAGATATTGGCTGAAGAAGGCTTTACATTTAATTAGTGGCACGATATTAACAAAATAATTTTTTTTTTAAAAAAAAAAAGCACAGCAAAAGACAAAATAAATAAATAAATGAAAACGATACCGTTTTATTTCCTCATTTTTATTACATGACAAGCATCTCTCTTCGATCGAACGATGCCATCTTGTCTTGCTCTCAACTACACACACTTCAGTCACTTACGTTCCCGCCCATTGACCGTTAAATCACGCCGCGCCATCGCCGGCAAGTCAGATATGGCTAACTCCTCCGTCCGAGTCGCCGCTGCTCAGATGACCTCAATCAACGACCTCTCCGCCAATTTCGCCACTTGCTCCCGTCTTGTAAAGGTAACCTCCTTTTTTTCTTTCTTTCTTTCTTTCTTTGGAGAATCTGAAAATTTCAAGAATTCGATGAACTCAATCTGATGCTTAGAAACCATCATTTTCTCACAATTTTTGAAGAAAAGAAATCATCTTGTTAAAGATTATAATTTTGCAAGAAACCCTTATTTCATAGTGGCAATTTGGAGCAAAAGCTGACATTTTTATTTTTATTTTTGTATTGTTTGCAATTGTGTGTGAAAAGGAAGCAGCAGCTGCAGGTGCAAAATTGCTTTGTTTGCCAGAAAGTTTCTCTTTTATAGGGGCCAGAGATGGTGACAGTGTTAAGATTGCAGAACCATTGGATGGTCCAATTATGCAGCAATATTGCTCTCTAGCCAGGTGATGCTTTTTTTTTTTTTTGGGGTGATGATGTAATGTAACATTATACTTTTTGTTGCTCAGTGACTTTGCATATCTAATGTCTAAACTTGAAAAGGATTGTTACCATTGATTGCTTGCATTACTCATGGATTTTCTTTTACTTTTTCAGAGAATCTGGTATATGGCTGTCGCTTGGAGGCTTTCAAGAAAGTGGATCTGATGATGCACATCTACGCAACACGCATGTGATCGTTGATGACACTGGGAATATTAGAAGTACTTATCGGAAAATATTCTTGTAAGAGGATCAATTTTTTGTTTCAGTTTCTGTATTTTTTTCATCGTCGTCTATGTTCTTTGGTCATTTGTAGTGTATTTTACTTCAGTGAGATTTACAGGTGAATATTTTCTCAATTTTTCTTTTTTCTCTTTTGAATTTATGTTGTTTAGTATTGTGCATTTTTATTTTATGGCAATGGCATGTTGAGAGTTAATATGCCATGTTCATCAACTTTATTTTATTTTCTTCATTTGTTAGTGAATTGCCTAGGGTTTGCAACCAGATGTGTCATAAACCAGTTGAACTATAAATAAAATTTTTACGAATAGGACGAACATGTCCTAATCACTTGATTTGAACATTTCCTTTATATTGCTTTGAAAAACTGGGAAAAGAGTGGATGATTTTGAAAAGCTTATCTAAAGTTGAGATTAAATTGCATAATTTACTCTTAATTCACTTGATTTGAACATATATCTTTAGCTCTGTCCTCTATATTGCTCTGTCCTGTCATGCTAGAATTTTATTAATGTCAAGTTAAAAATAAATTTTCTTCCTAAATGAAGGTTTGATGTGAATGTTCCTGGTGGACGGGTATACAAGGAAAGCAGCTTTACAGAAGCAGGTAAGCTCTACTTGTGCATTTGATTTTTCTGTCATACAGGTAATAATGTTGTCTAACAATTTTTGGCTTGATGTCTTGAGGACTTGGTTAATTGTATAATGGCTTTTATAAGATGTTTTTTTTCTTCTTAACTTGTTAACATATGAGAAAGGTAAGTTGACTTTCTATATGCTTTTAACTGAATGCAGCATATATGCTGGATGTTGTGGACAAGATTGGATCCTTTTTTTTTTTTTTGGGTCTTGGTGAAATTTCATACGGTTGGTCACCTCTAACGTGGGATGTCCCTTGATAGAATCAGCCATGTGAACAGTGCATGAATAACATTTCTTAGCTTCTGTGAACATTTTGGTCTCTTAGTCTTGAGTTACTAATTGGTTTGTCTTTTTGCCCATGCACTAAATATATGTCAACCATGTTTTTAGGAAAGGACATAGTTGCAGTTGACAGCCCTGTTGGACGTTTAGGTCTGTCAGTTTGCTATGATTTAAGATTCCCAGAGCTTTACCAGCAGTTGAGGTTCCAGCATGAAGCACAGGTATGGTTTTATTTCTTAACTTTGGGGAAGGACCAATTTGTTATAGCCTAATCTTGAATGCTGACATTGTTGTTGTCATCTGTAGATTCTATTGGTCCCTTCAGCTTTTACAAAAATAACTGGCCAAGCACACTGGGAGATCCTGCTTCGATCTCGTGCAATTGAGACTCAATGCTATGTATGAAATACAATTGGCTTTAGCTGAACTAAGCCCTAATGTTCAATTTTGTTGATACTTTTAATTGATAGTTGTAAGATAAATAAAGTTCCTTGAAGATCTACAGCATATCCAATATTTGGTTTGCATCTTTGTCCTCACAGTGATTGCATCATCAGGTAATAGCTGCTGCACAAGCTGGAAAGCATAATGACAAAAGAGAGAGCTATGGTGACACATTAATAATTGATCCTTGGGGAACTGTAGTTGGTAGATTACCAGGTGACAACAAATTTTTCATATTAATGCAAATGCCACATGCTTAACTTTAAAAAGAAGCCCCTCTTCGTGAGAGAAAATTGTATATGTATCCCAACTATTTGCATTGCCTGCCTTCTAAATGCCTTAATTCGACATGTTCACCTAGAAATTCGTCTTGTTTTGTTCTTCTTCCTCTTTATTTGCATTTCTGCTCTTTATTTTTGCTTTTATTTTTTAGACCTTTGTTGTGTATTTCGATTAATTCCCTTGCAATTTTGATGAATTTACATGGATCTTTTCTTTTGGCAGATCGACTTTCAACTGGGATTGCTGTGGCTGATATTGACTTTTCATTCATCGATTCTGTGAGAGCAAAGATACCAATTGCACAGGTAAGTTCCATTCAGTTCACTTAAGAATATGGGAACATTTGAAGTCTAAAACGCAAATTAGGCAACAATAATTCAGAATCTGAAATATACCAAACCATGGGCCTAGCAGCCCCTTCTGTCCTGGGTCCTGGAAGGTTTGGATAGATTATCAACTAACACATGCTTAGTGTGGGGGGTTGAAGGCCTGTTTGTTCAGTTATATAGGCATTTAGAAATTCACACTGGGTCCATCCTGCTAATATCATGTAGTTTTGTTTTCCCATAAATGTTAAATAGTAGACGGGATAAGGTGGGGCTCAAAATCTTCTATTAACCCAGGTAACTTGTTTTCAATTATTGTAGATTGTAGTGGATGATCTGGTCCACTTCCATCTTCAGGGGCTAGAATTTCTGATGTCTGAACCTCAGGCAGTTGGCAGTAAATTCTGGTTCATTTAATAACTTGCATATTCACTTGTATGTGTGCAATGAATGTCTAGGCATGCTGTGTACACATTCTAATCTATTTCTTCTTAAATTCTTTTGTAGTTAGGTAGTTCCTGGAAAAGAAAAAAGAAAAAAAAAAGTGCAAACACAATAGGATGTATCAGAAGCTTGCACCAAACTATACCTAATTTTCAGTTGTCAGCATGGACTGAGATTTGAGATTTTTCCTTTCTCTCAAAGGCCCTTCTGTTATTATCTTTCCAAAGTTTCCAACTTTGCAAATAAAAGCAGTTCTGTAGAATGCCTGCATGTTATTTGCATAAATAATATATGCCATGGTTATGCAAGTTCTCATGCTTGTTATCAAATGTAATTTTGTGGTTCAGCAAAGGAAGCCTATTGATTTCTGGAAATCTGCATCCATATGAATTTTGAGCACTGCATCCTCTGGCATCTGCTGCCATTCAGATGTTATGTCAAAGCTGCATCGGATTCCTGTATGCTCTAAACAAAGGACAGGTCATTTATTTTTTTTACTTTTGTTGGAAGGATGATACAGTTAGGCATCTTTAGTTTCCAAATAAGTTGCAAGGCCCTTTTTCAGGGAGCTGATAATGTGCATAGCAATTTATGCACATCTGTTGTAATTAAATTCTTGTACTATTTGGACACAGCACATATTTTGTATACCTTGTCAATAGCTCATGAAAAGATGGAAGAAGCCAATTGTTAAGCGCCATTCTTTTCAGGAGACACCATGTCAATTCATTGGTAACAGCTGAAAGCAACATTTGAACCAGAGCAGTTTCTAGCAAGTTCGTACCATTCGACAATGATATAACATTACTGACAAAAGGAAGTTGAGGAAAGCCATGTTACCTTCTCATTTTTTTTCTCTCCAAGCATTGGGAAAAGGGGTTGGTGAAAATCTAGTGAAATAAGTATTGAAATTTGCTTGAGCACACTCAAATATTCACAATTATTCATCAAATTGCTATTATTAAAGCAGATGTCACTGAATGGCAGTGGCTTAATCTTTGAAAAGTGATGGCATTGGCTTTTTTTGTGGTCTGTCACTATCTGAAACAGTTAAAATATGGCACATTCCACGGGTGAAAGTGAAAGGATTCTCTTCTTTCTCGAAGTAACCACTTGCACTACCACACAGGTACCCACCTTTTGTAAGATCCAAGTCATTCACAGATTGCCTGGATGTGCGTAGTGTTTATAAGATGTGCATAGTGCCTTCCAGTCAGCAATTACATTAGTGTCAGCAATTACCTGAAGAGTGTGCTAGCGCAGTAAGTCTCATTAATGCTAAAAAAAAAAAGTCATTCACAGATTATGTGTTCTCTTCAGATTTACATACTATAACAGAAGTCCATGATGCCATCTAATACGAAATTAGCCACATCAAGCAACCTCTCACGTTGAAGTTTCAATGAAGATATCAAGCTTTCTTCTACTGATCTTCATTGTAACAATCACCATTTCTCCTAGTCTAGCCACTAGAAACCAACCCACAAAAACTACCATTCAAGAATCTCAAAAAAAATTGTTCCTACTCAATTGAGATTGAAACAACATGTGCACCAATCAGCTGATACTAAAGATCATATGTGTTAGGTTCAGTGATTCATCAAGAAACTTGATCATTGTCAAGCATCTAAAAAAACCCAAATTGTTTTATGCTCCAAAAGGGTTTACACTTAAGTGAATATGTTCCTTGATGCAATGTGGCAATACACTTATATACAAAAAATGTATATCTATTCTATTTCAATGAAAGTTCAAGACCTTACATGAATAAATTTTAAAATTCTGTTTATTAATTGAGTTTTCTTTGAATTAATAAATCTACAACAAATAGTAATTTCTTTTTATTCATTTAGAAATACCAATTTCATCTGTTGTTTGATTTATTTTTTCATTTCTAAATTCCAGCATCGATTAGTGGGATTTTTCTTTTGGTAAAATCAAAATATTATTGCGGCTAATGGTTGCTTCTAAATTAACACATCTAAAATAAGATTAAAAAACACAGGATAATTTTACTTATTGTTTTTAACTAATATTTACCTCTCTTTTTTTTCACCATTACAAATTTGAAGGGAGAAAAGAGTCTCGATATTGAATCTTTTCATTATATTCGTAAAATTTTAACTGTTTGACCAGAGTAACACCAGCAATTAATATTTTAGTTGAGTCAGGTTCATTGTAGCAATTTCAAGCACAATTAGGAATTTTTTTAACACCTTTTTTAACACCTAATGTTGATTTTGATTTTAATTAAATCATGCCTTAAAACTTCTTGGTATGGTCAATAATTTTTTTATTATAATTTTTCAATACATATTTTTTATCATAGGCAAATTAATTATAACAATTTTTAAATAATTCTAAAAATAAATTGATACATTCAAAATTAAATTTTTAAAAAATTTTAAATCTTGAAAAAAATTTCATATTTTTCTTCTTAAGAATTTCTTATTTTAAGCAACTATTATGGGATTTTTTTGATAAAAAAAGAAAGCTTAAACTAACATGTTAGATTCTAAGTGGCGACAACAAGGATGCGTGAATTTATCTCATTTGTGAGCTTTACTTCACCAACAACATCAATATGTTTGACAAACAATAAAATTCCAAATAGTGAGAGTTGAGAGAAATATATATATATATATATATATATGTACGAAGAGGGGGGAGGACAAGCAAAATTACAAAAATGATTTACTCATTATTATATAAAAATTGGATAATTTAGTCATTTACTAATAAAAATTAAATTAAAGTAATTAAAATTTAATTGAAAGTAAATTTTCTACTTTAATTAGGTTAACTTCTTTTTCATCTCTAATAGAAATTAAATTAATTAAAATATAATTTTAATTTATTGAAAATATGTTTCCTATTTTAATTCGGTTAACTTCTATTTTATCTCTAATAAAAATTAAATTAATTAAAATTTTAGTAGTAATTTTGTTAAAAATATATATTTTCTATTTTAATTAGGTCTACTTATATTTTATCTAATATAAACCAATTACATAACATAATTTTATAACTCTACTAAACTAAGTTTAATAAATAAATAATTAAAATTAAAATTAATAAATTTTATAAAATAATTAATTATGAAAAATATTAATGTCAAAATATTGAAAGATTGTTGTGTTTAAATAAAAATTTTATAAATGATACAATAAATTACTATATTATAACTCTATCGAGTTTGTAAAATTATATTATTATTTAGATAAAAATATTGAAAAAGTGTTGTATAATTGTTTAAATAGAAATTTTCTTAAAATTTCAATAAATCACTAAGTGATAATGTAACACTATCAAGATTGAAAAATTAGATTGACATATAAATAAAATAATACTCTTATTATTTTTAATTAAAATTTTTTATTTATTTTTTATTTGTAATAATATTTTTAAAATAAAAGCATACAATTTGTTTAACAATAGTGTTTATGTAAGAAAAGTAGTATAATTATCATTTTTAAATATTTTTATAAAATTTAATATAAAATAGTTAAAATTAAATTAATTAATCTTTATCATTTATTAATTAGTTGAAATTAAAAATTACATTAAATTACTTTTTGAGTGAATAAAAGTATTAGTATTAAAAATATTGAAGAAATAAAATATCATAGTTTAAATAAAAAAATTTATTAAAGTTATAATTAATTATAAGTTTAATGAGACTGTAATATTAAATTGTTATATAAAGAAAATATAAATTTTTATTAATTTTAAATTTTTTATTAAAAAATAACTAATAATTTTTATTATCTTATGATTAATTATGGCCATAATATTTTTTATATAAAATTAGTTCTACAGTTTAGAATAATATTAATTATAAAAAATATTGAATAAGTATCATATAATTATTTAAATAAAACATTTATCAAAATTTCAATAAATTAAAACTATATTAATTTAATATCAAATTGTTATATAAATAAATATTGATCAGTTTAAACTTTTATTTAAATAATAATAATAATAATAATATCAAAGTTCATATTTAATAATTTATTTACTATTATGAGTTTAAAAAAAATTTCACATGTACTAGTGTGTGTATATATATATATGTTATAAAATATATAATAATAAAATATATAAAATAAAATTAAAAATATATATACATAGCTTAAAATATATATACAAAGTTAAAAATATATACTTATATCAAATTTTTATTATTATTTTTTTAATAATACAGTTCGGAACCGAAACAAGAACTGGAGGTTCACAATTTCTAGATTGGAGGACCGGCCCTGAATCGGTTTCCCCACAGGTTTCGGACAGGTTTAGCTCGATTCCAATTTTAACCAATTTCGGGTTGGAATTTGACCGGGTCGGTTTCGGGCCAAAACTAGCCCTTAGTCGAGTCTACTCGAAAGTGTTGTAAAATAAAGCCATTTCCCCATTAACTGCAAGAACCAAGGTTTTTCCCCCCACAATCTTATAACAAACATCAATAGGAAACAGTAGAACATCAAGATCTTTATCATTAAAAGAATACTTGCCTTTGTCTTGAGCACTAAGAGAACTATTCCCTTGGGAATTGTCTTTAGCTATAGCCTTCAGCCTATCTAGGTTTTTCAAGTTCAATGTCGATAGCAACTGTATAAAACAAATTCAAACTTTTACCCAATCATTCTGTATATCCACCCACTTGGATTGCAGAGAAGCCTTATACAGATCCCAAGATTGATTCAAATGTTAACGAATTCTCCTAAATCTTAAAGGCTCACACAACATTTGAACCGTAGTCAACACAAATTTTAAAACCGATTTCAATAGTGGGCTATTTGGATCATAGTTGCACACTGCTTTAACTGTGCGTAACAAAGACACTTGACTAAAATTTAAACCATATCTATCGCCCATTCGACTATACTCATAATCAAAAGCTAAGGGGATTGATTTTCAAAGGATATACTACCTATTTCCATGCAATCCCATCAAGTATGAACTGGTCACAGACCATCTTCTGAATTCAAAAAATTTGTTCCCATTTGTTGTCTTAAAAGCTACTAAATATAAATTATAAGCATCGATCATGCAAGTCAATATTTGCTTACCTATAGTCAGTTTCACTAAAAAATAAAATGAATATATAGATGATTCATAGAGAACTGGGACTGAATACTTGGATTCAAGCTTCAGATGATGTTTGATAATGGATGATTAATGGTTGATAATCTTTTGCATAAAGGAATCATAACTCTCCTTGTAAGAATTCACATTAAAGATAAAAGGGCTTATCTCCTGTTAGATTAATAAGATGTTTCTCCTATATAAAAAAAAATCAATTACAAGTTCCCCCACCAGTTTCGGGCCGGTTCAGCTCGGTTCCAGTTTTAACCAATTTCAGTCCCGAATTTAAAGGGGATGATTCCAGACCAAAACTGACCTTTGATCGGGTTACTCTAAAGTGTTTTAAAATAAAGCCTTGTCCCTTAATTCAACCTTTTCCCCATTAACTGCGAGAACCAAGGTCTGTCTACCTACAATCTTATAACAACCATGAGTAGGAAACAACAGAACATCAAGATCTTGATTATTAAAAGAATACTTGCCTTTGTCTTGAGCATTAGGAGAACTATTC
>CATIWK010091281.1:0-34398 GCA_949634005.1 Mallotus japonicus
TATTATTTAAATGAAAAGTTTATGATCTCTTTTTATGTGTATAAAGAATTTGTTGACTTTGTTTAAATATAATACGGTTGTATTAATATGCTAAATAAAGACTTGAGTTATTTAAATAGTAAAGAAATAGGGTGTTACACAATTTTTGTTACATAATTACAAAAAATAGGGCCAAACCCTTTATGTGTAACCCAATTAAATAATTACAAAATATGTAAAACCCATTAATGATCTAACATAATTTAATTACATGAGGCTATTTTCTATCTAACTTTGAATACAAAAGTTAAATTAGATACAAAAATGCTTCCACACATGACTTCAATAAATATTTTGAAGCCAAAATATAATGCTTCCACCAAAATTATATGCAAAAGGACTATATATCAAGCAAAAAATATATATGATTGCAGACTAAAAAACTCGTTCACCCAAATGCTTCCAATTCCTACATTTTAACATAAATCAACAACATAGAATCATCCAATGCAAAACAATTGAAAGGCAAATTAATTTCACAAGGAAAAGGGCTCAGCTGTCAAAAGTTTTCAAGTCATGTCCAAATGGTGCTAGAATTTCTAGCAACAAAAGATATGTCACCTAAGAAAAATCAGCAAACACATTGAAACAATCTGCAAAAAAACTGTGGTGGAAGCTTCATCATGGCCCAACAAGCCAGCAGTAATAACAGAAATCAACCAAGCAAAAACAGAAGTAGAAGCAGGAATGAAAGAAATGAAATGCAATGATGCAAAGTGACCTGAGGTATAACTGTATTAGACAGAAATGAAATGCAAATTGGGCTTAGATAGGTTGTGGTATAATTCATTGTAAAAATGTGGCCATGTAATTCTAGCAACAAAATAAATGCTACCAAAAAATTAAAGCAAGCACGTTTACTTCTCAGCTTCTAGGTGGAAGTATCATCATAGCCCCAAGACAATGAACACTAGCAACTGAGCCTCAGCCACCTCAATGAAGCTGTTCAATAAGGTTAAACTCATGCAAAAACACTGGCAACTCAGGGTCAGCCACTTCAATATTGTAATTCAATAAGTTTAAACTCATCAAACAATAACACTGGCAACTTAAGGTCTAGCCACTTCAGTGATCATGCAAATAGCACATATAACAAATCACAGGCAGAGTAATTAATCAGTTGCAAAGAGCACACAAAACATATCACAATCAGAGCAATTAATCAGTTGTAGACAACAGTTAAAGTCCAAATAAATGAAAAGTAAATTTTACTGAAATTTCTACAGTTAATTGGCACTTGATTATCCCATTGATGGGGCCATGCCAATTGGAGGTAACTCTGAGAATCACAAAACACAAAATAAGAGTTTGCATTTAAAGAAGAAAGCTCAGATAGAAGCAGAATTAAGGAAATAAGATACATAAACTAATTCAAAATAATTTGCAATAAATTACCTTTCTCGAACTTCTCAATTTTCTTTAAGGACTCTTCAATTGAGATTGGAGTTTTTAACATTCTCATCCAGTCTTGAGAACATATTAAAGCTTCCATAACTTTGGGTGTCAAAGAAGATCTAAAGTAGTCCAGCACCCTCCCTCTTGTGCTAAAAGCAAATTCAGATGCAACTGTGGATATTGGCACAGCTAACACATCTCGTGCTATAGTAGAGAGAATATGAAATCTCTCAGAATTGAGCTTACACCATTTGAGAATGTCAAATGAGCCATCCTCCTCAATTACAGACTCAGAAAGATAGATATCCAACTCAGTTTTCTTGCTTGCACCAATTCCAAGTGTCATCTTATGCATCTTAAATCTGGCTTTTAGCAAGGAAGATGAATTCTCAGATTCAGCAGAAGCAATTCCACAAGCATCAACTGACTATCCAGATAGTGATGAAGATTGAGAAGGCGACTTGCAAGAAGTAGAATAATCATCAAATAATTCAAACAAGGCAGCTTTAACATTAGAGTAAAGGCTTCCACCCACAGAATCCCCATAAATATGATTCAGTGAATACTCTAAGAATTCCAACTTGTATTGAGGATTAAGCACATTTGTAATGAAAATCAACAAATTCATCTTTTGAGGATCCCCCCAGTACTTGTCAAATTTTCATTTCATGGAAAAGGCCATTGATCTTTTACTAGCATTAAGAGAACTTTGCCACTAATGTAAGACACTGAAAAGATTAGAAATTTTATAGAAAAAAGAGTTTGCAATAACATAATGAGAACCAGAGATTCTCAATGTCATCTCATAAAATTTTTGCAAAAAAACAACAAGTTCCTTGACATGCAACCAGTCCATAAAATCTGGTACATCATCTCCTAAGTCTGCTCTAAATGCATGCTCACATTCCTCATATTTTTCAAAGACTTTGTCAAATAAGCAAGCAATTTTTAACATGTCATAGGTTGAATTCCACCTAGTGGGCACATCTAGAGACAATGAGCATTTTGATTCACAATCAATTAAGTCAGCTACTTTCCTAAATTTGTGCAACCTAGCAGGTGAATTCCTAATAAATCTCACAGCTTCTCTAACCCGTTTAACAGAATTGCCAGCTTCTTTCAACCCCTCAGTGACAACTAAATTAAGGATGTGTGCAATGCATCTCATGTGGACATATTTTATTTTGACAGCATATGTGCCCCAAGACATTAATTTTTTCTTAAAAAAACCAAGTGCAGTGTCATTTGAAGATACATTGTCTACTGTCACTGTGAAAATATTCTTGACACCCCAATCTAGAAGATAATTTTCTAAACTTTTTGCAATATACTCACCCCTATGCGATGTAACATGGACAAAGTAAATAATTTTTTTGTTTAGCTTCCACTATGAATCAGTGTAATGAGCAGTTATGCACATGTAGTTTATGCGTTGAATTGAAGTCCAAGAGTCAGTTGTGAGGCTGACTCTTTGACTTTGACAGTGATGCATGAAAACATTTTTCAATTTAAGCTTTGATTCCACATATGCATCATAACAGTCTCGACTGACTGTCCATCTACTAGGTAACTTGAACCTAAGACATGCAACAGACAGGAAATTTTTAAATCCCTCTCCCTCAACAAATTTAAATAGGAGCTCATCAACAATAATCATGTGGGACAATGCAAGCCTAATAGCATCCTGATTGAAAGTCCAAGTCCCTATTACACCTACATCAGGTTGAAGAGTTAAAAGACTTTGTCTACTGGACTTAGGGTTAGGGTTTTTCCTACATGCAAGGATATGATTTCTACAAGATGATGTACCATTAATTTTAGGGTCTACATTTACTGTCTTGGCACAATAAACACATCTAGCTTGTACCAACTTCCCTTTCTCAATGATTTTATCGAAGTACTCCACACCTTGCTTCTGCTGTCCATGTCCTTTTTCTTTTTTTCATTTTTAGCAACTTCTGGTTGCTTGGGGGCTTCCACCTCTGCAAGAGTCTGAGCACTACCAGTAGCAGGTTCACTGCCACTGGCACCTCCTGCTTCAGTTTCCATCTTCATAATATACATGCAATCAAAACATAAGAACATGAAATAATGCAGAACCAAATAAGAGAACAGCAAATAATCATATAATGATTCAATAAAAGGAAGCAGTAATTTTGGAGTTCAATGAAAGCAAGCACTCAAATGATTCAATAAAAGTAATTTTTATAAACAATTATTTCAACAAAATAATCAAACAGAAATTGAAATTATAATTTCAATTCAAGAAATTTTGTACTAAATTTTAAATAAAATCATTTACACAGATAGTACAAATTATATAAAAAAAACAAATTAATAAAAATTAATATGAAAAAAGCAAAAATAATTTTTACAAACAATTATTTCAACAAAATAATCAAACAGAAATTGAAATTATAATTTCAATTCAAGAAATTTTGTACTAAATTTTAAATAAAATTATTTACACATATAGTACAAATTATAATTTAAGAAAAAAGGAAATTAATAAAATTTAATAAAATAACTAGCAAAAATAATTTTTACAAACAATTATTTCAACAAAATAATCAAACAGAAAGCATAAATTATATTTCAATTCAAGAAGTTTTGTACTAAATTTTAAATAAAATTATTTACACAGATAGTACAAATTATATTAAAAAAAATTAATAAAATTTAAAAAATAACTACAAAATAACTACACTGAAAGTAAACATTAATAAATTAATTTTCAATATATCAAAATAACAAAAAATTTCATCAGGAAATTTAAACACTGACTTAGACAACAGAACCAAATAATTTTACCTTTATAATGATGAGTGTTTATATTTTCTTTGACTTGATTATTGTTCAACTTAAGCAACTTCCACGTACAAGATCAACTGATGGTCAGATCTACATGTTTGGGGCTTCCACCATTAAGATCGATCAAAGAGATCGACAAAATTCTTTGGAGATCCAACCATCACGTTTATCAATTTCACCAGTACATATATAACATGCAACAAATAAACGAACAAACACCTTTAGATCTAATAAAATGAGTCCAAAAAATAACCCAAAATTATAAAAACCTTTAGATCGGTTTAAAGCATTACCATATTTTGTAGATCTGCCTACAAAAGGCCATTGCATGTCGATTTCATCACTATCAATGTTTTAGTTTTGAACATTGACAATAAAAAAAACAACAACAATGCAAATCTGATTTATTTTTTTGAAGAAAACAAACACCGAGCCAGAGAGATTGGAAAAAAACAACGAGACATGTTGATTATAGAGTAATCGTCTCAGAGAACAAGATAAACGCTATAGAGATGACTGATCGCGAAAGAGAACACATACAGCAAAGAGGTTCATTCTAGAGAAAGGGAAGAGGCAAAAGCTAGAACAAAGATAAATGCCGGCGAGTTTTCTGGGTCAGGGTTACAAAGAGTCTAGGGTTAGAAGAGACGAGAGGATTGGAAAGTTCGAGAGACGGAGAGAGTCAGAAGGGCGAAAAAAATGAGTGAGTGAGGGGAATAAGATGTTTTTATAGGGGAAATATTTTTTAGGGTTAGGGTAAGGTATAAACGGGGTCGTTTTATGCTTGTTGTAACTAAACTTCGGTTTTTGGCTCGGTTCGGTTAATTTCAAACATGAACTGAACCAATAACCGATAACTGGTCTTTTATTATATACTAGAACCGAACCGCTACTTACCTAATATCGATTACCGAGCCAACCTACAATTTTAGCTCGGTCCGGATCGGTTTAGGCGGTTAGTTCGATAATGCTCACCCCTACCTACTAGTAATGAATTGATCACAATATTATAAAAATTTTGAACTTTTAAATAGTTGAAAACAATGCTAATTCTTTAATTTATATTTTGTTTTTCGCTATATGAGGTTATTTGAATTTGAAAAGTAAATCAAATTACAAAATAAGATCTATCAAGTAATGATCAATGAATTAAAATTAATTTATCTGCATTTTTTATAATATAAAAGTAATAATTTTTAACTCATCTTTAGCTTTTATCATGTCTTATATATATATATATATATTGCCAATTTTAGCAAATTTTTCTAAATTCAAATCCATCTCGTTTATTGAAGTCGAGTAGACTAATGATGAGTTGGTCGATATTTTATCCCATACTAAGAGAAATTCAAAATACCAATTGAATTCCACGATATAAATAAAACGAATCATCTGCTATATATGATTTGATAGAGATAATTAATTTCAATAACGTGGATTAAATATGACATGAACATCCACTCCATTTATTCATTCACCATATATAATGCACTCAATATATATAATAAATAAAGAAATTTAAAAAAATTACTTGACGAGTCTTACTCTCTCATTGATTACATCAAGCTACATTCATATATGTTTCTAATTAATTTGACATATCACAAACATTAAGTTGTAAGTGCTTAAAACATTAATGTACATGAAATTCAATGTTAATAATGTCCTAACAATTGAATATAATAAAACTTATAAATTAACTATAAATTAAATGGAAGGGAAGATTTGCATTTGGGTCAAAATGTGCTCAAAGTTATCAGTAGATTTTTCTATTGGATGAGAGTGCATCCCTTCATAAGTTGTCACAACAACTCCTTCATCTCTTGTCAATCTTTGAACTTGCTTTTTCACATTGCACCCTTGATGAGTACACCTATAGTAGCTTCTGTGTACATACATATATTCAACAAAAATACATGTTAATATTCAAAAAAAAAAAAAACCATCCATGAAATTAAATATTTTAATCTATGGTATATATACACATTTGAAGCAATTTATTGGTCATGCAATTATTTACAAAAGCAATAAAATTAAGGCAGGGAAGAAGCTTTTTGAAGAGAGTTGATTCTTTAATTTTTTTGATTTTGAAGTGTATGTTTCTGTTGTGAACTTCATTAATTATACAGATCAGAATCATATAGAGTTTCATTTCAGTAGACTAAGACACTTCAGGAATTTATTCTAACCATTTGCAAGCCACTTTAATATGCATATTCTGAAAATACACTGCAAAAAATTATTCACTTAACGATGAATATTTTTGTTATGCATATAAATTTGTCATATGGTTACAAAATTTTAAAATTGTCACTAGAATATTTAGTTTCATGATGAATTTTTTTTTTGCCAACATTAATATGAGCGTTGTCTTCAATTTGTTTTATATTTAACGATAATAGCAAAAAATTTTTGCAATCGAATTTAGATATAGAATTTTGCAATAAAATCTGAGAGAAAATTCATTAATGACAAAATAATATTAAATGAAGGATGAATTTTTCATCGCAAATTGTTAATTTTTACAACAATGCTGTAAATTGTAGTTATTTAATTGAAAAAATTATAAATAACAAAAAGTATTTCGTCACGAATAATATTATGTATTAAAAATTAAATGAAATATATTTTTTTTCTTTAGTAACATTCTTCCCGTGATAATCTCTTTTTTTTTTTCTCTTTTTCTTAGCTACAGAAAGGCCTTTAGGATTATTCTTAAAATTCCATGAAACATTAATATAGAATAAGTTCTCTTACAATTGCATTAAGATTAATCTTTATAATTTATGTTCTATATTCCTACAAAGCTAGCTGGGTATGTGTGTGTATCTATATAAAAATATTGACTCAATTATCAATATATTGTGCATAATTTTGTGATATTAACATTTATCATTTTGATTCATGAATGATCTTCCGGATTATTATATCAAATTATTGTATATATTTTATTAAAATTAAATGATAATATATAAGAGATAATAAAAGGTTATATGTATGTATAGGTACTGACCTGGGAAATTTATTGTTCTTAACAGCTTTCTGGCCATATTTTCTCCATCTATAACCATCATCAAGGATGTCAACTTGACTCCTTGTTTGAAAGGCAAATCTTGGCTTTTTAATCTTCTTCTCTCCCTTTATCTTCTTCTCTTCATTATTTTCAGACCCAACACCAAAATTTTTATTATTCTGTTTGTGTACTAGGTCACTGTTATTGCTGCTGTTGCCATTGAAACTGATTGGCACTTCCATTTCTTGCATCAACCCCAAGAACCCATTTTCCTTATTAGCCTGAAAGTAGTTAGTGAAACGAGAACTGCCCATGTTCAATATGGTCGACATTGAAGAACAACTAGATACTGCTGATGCTGATGATGATGATACTGTTTTTGAAGAAGAAGAAAGTGGAAAAAATGGTGGGTAAGTTTCCATTATGTGAAGAAAATGGAAGGTATATATAAACAAGATGAAGATGGATTATAAGTGGCTGCGCTAGTGGCTGCTTTTAAGCAACCAAAAAAAAAAAAAAGGTGGAAAATGTTTGAGGCGGCTGTGTGATGGCTAGACAAGTTAGCCTTTGAGCTAATTATTCTTTATACTGTGATGTTTTGGGTTGTTGTCGTAAACGGCACGTAATTAAAATATTCATATATATAAATAGTGAAGGGGATTTCTTATTGGTTATTAGATTATATATTCTTTTTTTGTTTTATCATGTAATATATATTGTAATTGGCTTAATGATCAAGATTAGAGAATAATTATATTATAAAATTTTATATATATATATATATATATATTGGTTGTTTTTTGACCAAACTTTCATTACTTTCCTTTATATATATTAATGAAAAAGAAAAATAAAAGTTGCAAGTGAGAAAGGAGTCAAGTGGTAACTCCTCTCTAAGAGTACCTTGAGGTGTAGGGGTTCGATTCCTGCTGTCGTCGATTTAAAAGGGGAGGGTTGCCCCCTGTTGTGCAATCAATCGATACTAAGATCATATGATCTCCCAATTTACAAAAATATATATATATATATATATATAAGAATGGTAAATATTTTTCAGCAACTAATTTAATATGACTACATACACTACAACTCGAATCTAAAATATCATTTAAACAAGAACAATTTTTACGAGTTGATTCTAACAGTTATCGATGATCATCTAAATATTAATAAACCGTTATTTTTTTAGCACCATAAAATTTACATTCTAATTTCATGAATAATTTTACTATGATGTGAATATTTTAAAATTGATTTGGTAGGTATATATGCAAATTATACATTTCATTTAAGAAAAATGTATAGATGCAAGAGTATAATCAATTTCAATATTTTAATTAATTAGCTCGTGTTAATAATATCATTTAAAATTAATTATATCACCTTCATAAGGTTTTCTATATAAGTGATACGTGTATAATGGGTTTGTAGTGTAAAACCAAATGTTCATGACCAAGACATAGAAATATTTCACTGAATTATTGGTCAAAGCAGCGTTTTCTGATTATTATTCTTTTGTAATTTTCATTTCATTTTCTAATGTACTGTTTTAAGGATAAATAGAATTGAAATGATAACACGGAAATTTCAATTAGTAGTCATTTTTTCTATTTTTATTTTTATATATTTATATTATTTACACACTTTAATTTAAAAGATAAACATTTTAATTAGAAGTCATTTCTATATATTTATATTCTTATTTTCTACATTTTCATATTTATGTTTGTGCTAATTAAATAATAACTATAAATAAAAAAGATAAAAATTTTAAAATCTAATTTCATGTATAAAAAAAACTACTTACACGCATAGCTATAGCTATATATATATATACAGGATCTAGTTCAATAATTCACTTCGAATAAAGAATATTTATAAATGCTTATGGTCAAATTAAGGATTTGTCCACACAAAGGAAAATGATAGATTTAAAATAGCATAAATAATTCAAACTCCTTTGCCCAAAATCTACATCTATTCATTAATTAACGTTTATCACTCTTGGCGTGCATGGTATGCAAATTAATAATTATGTGTTGATATGTTTCTTAGTTTCAACATATATAAATTCCAATGCAAAAAGCCTATACAACTTTATTCAATAATACAAAAGTTGGACATACTGAATTTATTAGCATTTAGTGAAGTGAAAATCATTTTTAAATAAGTGTTACAATTTAAATTTTAGCAATTTATATATTTTTTTCAAAAATAAAAAATATTTTATACTTAGAAGTCTTATATTTAAATTTTCACCTTGTTAAATTTTCTTGGGTCAAACATAAATTGAAATTTATCTTATATCCAATATGGTGTGGAGATATTTCATAGTTACTATAAAAAAATAAAGAAACAAAAAAAATGATTAGTATTTTAATTATATTTAATACTTTCTGAACTTAATATCGAATGCAACTTAAAACCAGATATAAACTTGTATTGTTCTTATAATTTTGTTTGAGTTGAAATTGATTAACTAGCGTTCAATAAATTTTAAACATTGACAACTAAAAAAACGAGTTAGGTAATATAAGAAATTGTTTCTACGTACATTGAGTAAAAGGAAAATTATATCTAAAATCGTAAGCATAAATTGGGATTTCCTCAAGTTAGGTAAAAAAAATATATTAATGGTCAAATAAGATCATGAAAAATAATCAAAGGCTAACCTAAAATAAGTTTGGTGAGGAAATTTTCCTCATCACTTTGAGTGTGTAGATATAATTAAGCACAAAAAGTTGCTATTTGTATATTTCATTTTTTTTTAATTTCTAGAAATTAACTGTAGCAATTAGAAGTTAAAGCAAGCAACTCACCATTATTTTTAATTGATATAAGAAGAATATACATCTACATGTGTTTGTCGAACTATTCATAGTCCTTACCTCTTTGACTATATGCCACAAAACAGAGGAGATGGAGTTGGTCCATGTTCAACTAAGAGATTTACAAAAATTAGATATACGCATATAGTTTATTCCCACCCATCTAAAAGCGACGGTTTTTTTATTTTATTTGGATTTTTTTTAACTTGATTTTTTGAATTGGAAGTACATACACACACGCATTAGTCATAGTCATCTTGCCAAGGAAAAAAAATAAAAATTAATTTTTATTTATCATTATTAAGTGTTTTTCCAATATTTGAATGTTATAAGTTATATTTGAATGGATTTGACTATTAAATTTGGAATAAATAATTTAAATTTTTAAAGAATGTATAAATAATAACATCTCAAATATATCTATTTTGAATTGAATGGTTAATAATTTATAAACATAAGCTATCCTATTTACTTAATTTTTTTTTTAAATATCTATATTTGTGGGTTCAAATAGTAAAAATATTAAATTTTTTAAAGTAAAGTCTCAATTCAACTTTTATGCATAGAAAAAATAGATATTAAAAATTTTTATTACTTTTATGAATTCACTCGATTTAAGTTTTAAAATAGTCCGAATTAAGAGAATTTCACTTACTTTTTTATGTTTTGATATTAGAAAGAAAAACTTAACTCTATTACACAAAAAATGAGAATAAAAAAAAATGGAAATATGCAATTGCTATAGCAGCTTAATTTTTTTTAATAATCTGTAATTATATATATATTATTAATGAACACGTGGGTTTGAATGGTGAAAATTACAAGTACGGTTGTTCAAAAAAAAAAAAAAAAGAAAATTACAAGTACGGAACAGAGGAGGTGCCTCACGGCTGCGATGGGGCCTGTGGCTTGAATACCTTTGTTGACTCAACACAATGGCTCTTGACGGCGCAGCCTCCGTTGCTCATTTTGAATCCACCAATTTTACGGTAATATATATATATATATATATATACGCATTTTAAATATTTTTGTTTGAAATATTAATATATATGAAAGAGTTGCTTAATTTGATATGTGTGTGTAGAGATAATAAATATAAAGAAATATAATACAAAAGGATGATAATCATGAATAATATTAATATGTATTATTCACGAAAAAATATTAATATGTATTAGGAGTATAACGAGTCGAGAGTTTTAACTATTTCAGATTTATTTCATTTATTTATAATCAATCTGAATTTGGTATGATACTTTATGTTCACAAATTTAAACGAAGCTAAACGAGTTTAAAAAAATTTTACGAAGTACAAATTAAAAATTTAAAAATTTTCATTAAAATTTTAAATTTATTATTAATAAAATAAAATTATAATTTATTCTATAATGTATTTTAAATATCTTTTTACATTTATTATAAATATGTTGTTTAATAATGTAATAATATATTAAAATTACGTGTGAGCTCGTAAGTATTTATTCAAACTTATTTACATGTTTCACAAACCGAATTTTACGTAACTTAAACTTGGTTGTTTATTAAACGAATTTCAATACATAAGTTAAAAAAACTTTTATTAATTAAATTTTGAACTCGTAAGTAGTTCAACTCATTTATAATTTATATAATATATGAAAAATAAAAAATATATAATAGAGAATTATAAAATCCAATAACATCTTCCTAAATAGATTAGCAAATAATTTTTAAATAATTAATTAATTGTATTGTTTTGTTGACTAAATACACTATATATATGTTTATTATCTATAGGAGCATGGACGAACCTATTGAATTTTACTGCCTCCACCTTGAAAATAGTGGGCTGCAATTTTTGATACTAAAAGTAAGTAGTATCTCAACAATAAAATGGTCCCCACTTGATTTATCTCTAGCTAGGTTATCCCTTTATGCTAAAAACGAAATTCAGTAATTAATATTTTATTGCTTCAATTGATAAATACGATAATTTTATTTTTTATAGAGTGTATTAGATTCGATTTAAATTAATTATAATGTTTGTTCCTATCAAATATCGGAAATTATTATATAAAAATTGAATAAATAATTATTTCCACCCTTTAATATTTCTAAAGCTAAAAAAAAAAAAAACAGAGGAAAAACTAGAAAAACATGTAAATTATGTTTTGAAAATGTAGATATTCAATATTTTACGCTGAAATTTTTTTTTATGAAATATGGTAAATAATAGTAAAAGCATTTTTTCACCTAACTAAAAATTAAAGATAAATGCAAAAATTTATAACAAATGTTTAAATTATTATCTTTCCACTATTATTTAGATTTTCATAGTAAATTTAAAAAGACCAAAATTAACCATCTATTGATTCAAATGGTAAAATATTTACATTTTTTAGCAATGTTTTAATTTCAAATTTTATGTATGAAGAAAATAGATGTTAGTATAGCTTTACTCTTTTTATGAATTTATCTAGGTTGAACTTTAAAATAATTGAATTTTTTTATTACTGAATATCAAAAACGTAAAAAAAAAAAAAAAAAAAAACAAGATTAGGATTTTTTTTCTTTTGTAGTAGTAATATTGAAACGAGAGATTTTAACTTTGGTGGAATTAGAATAGTTGTTGTTGTTTTTTTTTTTTTTTTGTCAGTATATCCCATTTCGAGAGATTACAACAATTTTAAATACCATTTCATATATTAACTATGACTATTACAAATTAACTACTAACAAACTAACTATTATCAACTATAATAGAATAATTGTTGTTAGACTAAGTAGAATAATGTAAACTAATTTTTAACATTTTCACATATATAATTAGCTTTTGTCAAATAATTTACCCAATCAAATCATCTATAATAATTCTGTAAACTAGATTGCTGTCCACACGAGTAAATAAAAAATAAAATCTTCTATATTCTTAAAAAAAAAAAAGGGGTGTGAGAATAGAGTTTTGTAGTTGTGTGGTATTCTACAATTTTTTGCTTCACCCATGACCTTTGCGTCATTGCTTATCAAACAACGAAGACAAGTAGTCTGTACAGACTTGATTAGCCTTGGCCCTTTTGAATATATACAAAGAATTTGAATATAATTCCATAGTCATTTTCTAGGAGATGTTTGAAAAAATATTGAATAATATATATACTAATATTTTTTTTTTGTTTGAATCGACTATATTCAGAGTTTATATATCATTGAAATGGCTGGCCATCACCATTTTGATTGATATGATGAGTCCTTATGCACATAGTCAAAATTCTGATTCATCATTGAAAATGAATTTGATCCATCCAATTATTTCAATCTTACCTAGCTAGTCATAACTTTCCCCAAAGGAAAAATCATGTTCAAATACCAAACAGTTAAAAGTTTGTTTAGTGATCTTATAATCCTAACATTGTATATTTTTCTATTTTTTAATAAAATTGTCCTAATTTTTTTTCATTTAATTTATTTTTTATATAATTATTTAGGATATTTGGTAGTTACAAGTATTTTGATTGATTCAAATTGAGTCAGATAATTTTTGTAGAAAGACAAAGCTCTTTTATATAGTATATATTTTTCATATACAATATTTGAACTTTAATTTTTTTTTTAATTAAATTTATTGTCATTTAAACCGATAAAAGATATATATTTTTTATTTTATCTAAACTATTTAGATAATTATTATTTTTGATATGATTAACATCTAATATGCTAATGTCATGGATTATACAATAAGAATAGTCATCCTCTTAGCATTCATTATAAGAGCAAAAACTCACACTAATATTGTTGAATGGTAAATATAAAGAATTAAATTTTATCAGAGTAGTCAAATGGTAACTTCCTCCAGAAAAATCCTGAGGTGTAGAGTTCGATTTCTATTGTCATCGATTTAAAAAGAAAAAATTATCTCTTATTATACAGTTCATGAATATTTAAATTATATAATCTCCCTATTACAAAAATTAAACTTAAATTCTCCATAAATTTTACAGATGCGAGTACCAATTAGAACTTATATAATTACTGAATACTGTATGTAATACAAATCTTCCACCAGCTGAGAAAAGCAAAACAGGGAAAAGTAGCTTACTGTCAATGTATTACACGTCTAATTAATTGACAAATAGAAGATCAAACGTACATATTGAACACATCGTCAAATGAACAGATTCATGTGGGTACCTGGAGCATTGAAAATTCAGCCATTGTACAAAAAAACATTACATTATACATGGAACATAAATGGACAGTCAATTTCATTAATTAATTAAGGGATAATGATATTTTTGGTGTCTTAATTTTTCCGTTTTTATTATTTGAGTGTCTAAATTTTTTTTTTGTAATCAAATGTCTGAACTTTTGAAAGCATACTAATATATTGTCTCCGACTGATTTTGATACTGACTGAGTACTCAGTCAGATCAAATAAGACCTACTTTTATCCCAATAATTAACCATATCATTTGCCACATGTATTACATTATTTAAAGGACAAAATTACCCTTATTCAGTCACCCTTCATATCTGCCATGTCTGCTGCAGAAGTTACTGTTGAGGTTATTTTTGTCAATTTATAATATTTAATAGGGGTATTTTTATCATTTAAATAATGCAATACACGTGACACATGACATGGCTACTAACTGGGATAAAAGTGAGTCCAATTTGATCTGATTCAGCACCCAATCTGCTAGAGGCACTATATTGGTATGGTTTTCAAAAATTTAGATACTTGATTGCAAAAAAAAAAATTTAAACACTCAAATAGCAAAAACAGAAAAGTTGAGACAACAAAAATATAATTATCCCATTAATTAATAGTGTTGAATTGTTTACTGTTATGGTCATGATCCCTGAACTTACATCGAAGCATCTGCATGAAAAATTCCAGCAGCATTTTCCAAAAAAAAAAATAATAATAATAATAATTCTAGCAGCTTTTATGTGTTATATATATATATATATCATTCAAGTACTCCAGTCAAACTTTGCATACTCCAGCTTTGATTATACATCCGATTTATATATGTATATAATAATAAAGCACTAATTTTCTGAGGCAGCTAAATAATTTGGATTTTTGGACAGATTCTTAACATTTTTTAAAGAAAAATAATACTAATAACATATCATGAAAGTGCATTATATTATATCAACATTCATTGATTTAATTCACAAAAAATTTAAAATTTTAAAGTAAACTTATAATTTTGAATCTTATATATGGATATAATAAGTAGGGGTGTGCAAAAACCGAACCGGACCGAAAACCGAATCGAATCAAACTGGTTTGGTTCGGTTCAGTTTGCTTGGTTAATATTTTTTATTTTTTTGAACTGAACCGACCAAATTTTTTGTTCAATTCGGTTTTTATACTCAGAAAATCGGTTAACCGAAATAACCGAATTTCAGTAATTTTTTTTATTTTTTTAATTTTTAAATATTATAATAATATAATAAAAAAATTAATATTTTTTAAAATTTTGATTATTTCGATTCGGTTTTTATTTTGAAATTTTAAGTTATTTCGGTTCGGTTTGATTTCCAGTTTGATTCAGTTCGGTTTTGATTTTTTCGGTTCGATTAATTCAGTTTTAGTCAAAAAACCTCCCAAAACCGACTGAATTGACACCCCTAATAATAAGTTCTCAAGCAGTTTTACTGTACATGACACTAATATGAATACAAAGATATAGGAAATAAGAATACGAACACATGAAAACGTTTTATAATTAAAGTGTTTACTTTCTAAATTGAATATTTATATTGAACGGACATAGAAAAATGAAGACACACACATAAAACTATATATTAGTTGAATTGACCGTGCATTATAGATTTTATATTTTGAACTAGAATTTCATAATAATCCAAACCTTTATAACTACTAGATAAAGAAAAATACTGGTTCTATCTCTCTAAGTAGCAACGTCTAATATATTATATATTTATATATATAAAATTTAGAGTTAAAGATGATGGAGGCGAAAGTAACATTAACTTCAGAAGCAGCATATATTTAAGGATGGAGGAAGAAGATGAAGCTTGAGACTACACGTCTACACCTAACCCTTGTAATTAATTTTTTTGGTGTGCTAGTTTTGACCAATTCCAACTCTTCGAGAACAATTTGTCAGTGCCAGCCAGAATTTACCTTCAACTGTTTTGAAATTAAAAACTGGTTTTTTGTTCCAAAAAAAAAAAGAAATTAAAAACTGAATTGCTATTTTTCGGCTTCTACCAAATGAGACCACCTTTCAATATTTGCTTGTAATCTTTACAAGAGCCCAGATTGTAATGGGCCAAACAATTCAATATATATTTCAATATTTGTCAACATTTCCAGAACAATAACATGAAAAAAAAAAAAATTCCAACTACATAAATATTACGTCTCCCAAATGATACAGACTCAAATTTTTTTTCTCCCTTTATAGTCTAGTGGCTCAGGTGATAGACATTGTAAGATGAGGTCATGAGTTCGATCATCCTTCCTCCCTTGACTTTCCAACTGTTTAAAAAAAAAAAACTCATTTTTTTAACTTGATACAAGTTCAATATTTATAGATCTTAAATTTAAATTTTATTTTTAATATTAAACTCTTGAAACCCTTTTATTGTGAATTTATAAAAAATTATAATTATTTCCTTTTTCATTTATTCTGTATCACATGTAAAAAAAAATGGTGAATCTATAGGTAGTTTTTTTTTTGGACAATAATCTATACGTAGTTTTTTTTTGGTCGAAAATAATCTATACGTAGTTGCATGTTTAGTAATCTATACGTTTTAATACTGAGTTGCATCATTAAAAAAAAATGTTGAATCTGTACGTCCAATATGTATTCAAAGCTTCATATTTAATACCCATTGGAATGTTCTCAAAAAAAAAAAAAAAAAACCCACTGGAATTGAACATCAATGTCATATAGATTATGACCAAAAAAAAAATGTCATATAGATTAGACAGTTCTTGTACAGCCAGCTCTCTCTGTGGAGCCAGTAATGAATTTGGGATCTTTTGATCCATTGACACAAAAAAAAAAAAAAAAAAAAAAAGAAGTCGTCTAGATTAACTTTCAATTTGACATTCTAGAAGCAATGCACAGTAAGATAAATTAATAATCAACAAGCATTTTTTTTTTCTATTAGTGTTGCTTGTTAATACCTAATAAGTAACGACTGTTAGTTGTTAGTGTTAGCAAAGGAGAAAAAATTAAACCCTAACCTATATAGAACCCATAAATCCATGAAATCAGCCAAAAAATAATCTTGGCATTGCCACGATTCAAACAATTAAGGTCCTGGGTGCCTGAACCTTAGATCATTTGGTCAAGGCATCACGAGCTAATAATCAACAAGCATGCATGATACATCAAATGAAAAAGAAATATTACATCAGCAGTTTTTTTGTATTTGTATAGTTTTATTACTTTGCTTCTATATATGACTTTCAATTTTAACAAATTAGCATTTCAACTTATCTATAATTTATTATATAAATACTTATTTGCAAGATATGTAAGATGACATACAATCATACATATAGTGGCAAAACTGATAAATTCATGCAAATACGTAAGGTGAATGTGGTAAATATATATAAATATATGTGGATGAATCTCTTAAACGACTATTTATAAAATAGATTGTAAATAATTTGAGGTATTAACTTAAAAATTGAAAGTACAAAAACAAAAATGATAAATTTATATACAAATATAGATAATTGTGGATGTATTATGCCAATGAGAAAACTTCCTTGTAAATTCTACCAATTAAGGAAACACCCCAACTATAATTTTGATAATACAAGTTGCATTATATATTGGTTGTGATGATTTGTACTTTCCATTTATATTCATTAAACAATTTTTTAATATTATAAAAGAGCATTTCACTTTTAATGAGATTTGAATTCTGATATTAATTTTTAAGATTAATTTTAGATATTCATTAATATTATAAAGATATATATTATATATTACATTAAAGTTTCAATTTTAAATTAAATTTAAAATGTATGTAAATAATTTTTTAAATATAAAAATGAAATTTACAATAAATTTTATATATTATTAAAATATATTTTTAAAAATAGTGTGAATGCATATATTATCCAAACTAAACTATTCAAATTTGCAATGTGCAAAAAACTATTCATTTTCAGAGACTTACAGGAAAGTCTAACCATCTATATGAAGGAATGAAGCTAATGTTTGAAAGAAACAACTACTCTTATTCTAAATTAATTCAAAGTTGACAATACATATTATAGTAATAAAAGCAATTTTTGACTAATTACTTTCTAACAATAAGTACAATCATCAAATCAAAAATGATTAAGTTTCATCTAATTCATTTTTACTACACCTAAAATTTGAATTTTCATCTCTAAAACTATCACATCTATAACAAATCATTTATATTCATATAAATTATTTATTAAAACTCGAACTCAAAGATTTATAGATTATTTATCAAAACTCGAATCCGAGACCATCATTAGGTGATACCAACAAAAATGTTTGATTAAAAAAACCTACCCCGCCAAAACAAACAAATGGTGGCGGTATCGGCACGCGATATAATAACTTTGAACATAAGATTAACGTATCAAAAACAAATAATTATTGAACAATATATATTTTTTTTCTTATTGTTATTATCGCATATTTATTTATTTTTTGGGTGAAGCTTCTGGTTGTTGTTGGATTCAGACATTCAGTAGCAGCAACAGCAGCAGCCATGGAAATGGATTCAGTGAAGCAATTATTGATTCAATTTAGAGTTTCTGCTAATTCATTTTTATCTGAATATGAACCTCTCGCTCTTGTTCTTCTTCCTCTGTTAACTCTTCTCCTAGCTCGAATCCTCCACTCTCTGTTTCTTGTCTTCTACGAAAATGGACTCAAATCCACTGTTTTAGGGTTTCTCATCAGCTCTATCAAGTAATTCATTTATTAGCTTACAATTTTTTTTTTCTCTTATTTTTTTAATTGCTAACTTATTTGTTTTTGTTTTTAATGTAAAGGTTGGTGCCTGGAGTTAAGAGCTACATGGATGCTCAGAAGCAAAAGGTGTGTGAAGTGTCTTTTGTTTGTTTTTGTTGTGTATTTTGCTGTGGTGCTGTGATTTGTGGGATCTGTTGTTGAGATTGATGATACTGAAATGAATGTTTACATTAAGAGGATACAAACATTGAATTAGGGTTAGGAAGGGATTGGGTTTTTAGTATTCATCCCTTAGCTTTTATATTGTATCAAATTCCACGCAATGACATTAATGGTCTGATATCTGCAGGTTGTATTCTGTGTTGATGAATAATTGTGTTATCGTATAGCTTGCAGATTGAAATAAGTAGATATTGCTAGAATTTTCTATTGAGATTTATCAGAAATTTTTTTATGGTTTTATTGTTTGAGTATACTACGAGTTAGCGGATCTAAGGAAGGGTGAGAAGATATGCTCTTTTTAAGGAGACATTTCTGCTTGCATATTAAAATAACCAGTGTAGATGCATGAGTTTCTTTGCTTACATTTAATTCATAGTCCTTTGGAAGTTGCAAAGTCAATCAGTATGGTCAAAAAGCTAAGTAGGACAGGGGCCTTTACCTTAAATATCTAATCGAAAGTTAGGTTGGGCATGTATTTGATACATGATTTATGATGCTCATTGACACTTCGGAGTTTAAACTGATTATTTGCATCTCGTTTCAGTGAACTTTTCTTTTGAACTTTACTTTTCATGCAATGAACTAATGCAACTGTTTCATAAGTGGGAAGAAAAGAATTTTATTTTTGGTGAGAAGTACTGTTTCTTTGTTCACACATATGTCTATTTCCACTGGTTGTATGTGAATAACAATCAGATGAAGTTTGTCTCTGAGAGTGAAACTACTGACATTTGCTTTCAATCCTGTAAATGTATTGGCATTTGATTGGCTAGGTTGTAGATAAGTTGCAATCTGGTAGTAAATCTAAACGAGAGAATTGGAGGTCAGAGTTGCCAAGAGAAGGCTTAGGAACAGGAATAATTGAGAAAATGAAGGAAGAGAAAAGAAATGATGCAGTTTGGAAAGGAAAATGCTCTGGTACAGTGTATGTTTGCTACTATTATCAATAGTTCCATTTATACATATCCCATGCATCAATGATGGGGAATTAATTTCTTTGGATTGAATTCAAAAGGGTGCTAATTTTCATATTATCTATTCCTATTTTGCAGCTACATTGGAGGAAGTGAATCTGAAGGACATTTTTCTTTGATAAATGAGGCATGTTCAATGTTAGTAAGATATGGCATATATAGTGCTACTCTGTATTTTCATTCTTCAAAGTTCCTATTCAAGAATTAAATTGCTTCTCAGTGTGGAATTTGAATCATATTTTACTTAAATTTTTGTGATTAAATTATAGGTTGGACAAAACTGTGCTAAACTTAAATTTTGAATTGTATCAACAGAAAAGATTCTATCTTTGTTTTTGTCCTGTCTCTTGGTAAAGCTGATTGGAATTCATTTTCAGGTTTGCACATACCAATCCATTGCATTTCGATATATTCCAGAGTATAGCACGATTTGAGGCAGAAGTAGTAGCAATGACAGCATCACTACTTGGTAGTAAAGAAAAGGCTTATGGAGGAGAAATATGTGGAAACATGACATCTGGAGGAACTGAAAGTATATTATTGGCTGTGAAATCATCCCGGGACTATATGAAGGCCAAGAAGGGAATTACAAAACCTGAAATGTATGTCAATCTTCAACATATGAGTTTCATATTTTTGTGCTGATTTATCCCTGATTTAAGAATTGCTAATAAGAGTGATTGCCTTCCCAAGCATAGGATCATACCTGAATCTGCACACTCTGCATATGACAAGGCTGCACAATACTTTAAAATCAAGTTGTGGCGTGTTCCAGTAAACAAAGAATTTCAAGCAGATGCTAAAGCAATTAGACGGCACATCAACAGGAATACCATTTTGGTACACCTTCTGGACTCAGTAACTTTTACTTCATCTATCTTTCAGTTTTGCCCCTAGATAGAGAAAAATTTCTGGAGTAGATTTTGTTGCTGTACTGAGGTTGCTTTATCTAACAAAATATATATGTCACAAGTTTGGTGATTAGTCTGATGTTACTATCATGGTGCCGCAGATTGTTGGATCTGCACCAGGGTTTCCTCACGGCATCATTGATCCTATTGAGGTATGGGATGGCAAAACCCTTTATAACAAATATGTACTCTCAATTTACTTGAATTTTTGGTTATTGGATAACTTTCGACTCTGAAATTGAAAAATCATTTTGTAGGAGCTGGGTGAATTGGCCTATAGATTTGGGATATGTCTCCATGTTGACCTCTGTCTTGGTGGTTTTGTATTACCTTTTGCTCGTAAGCTTGGGTATGCCTAATTTCTTTTAGCATTCAATTATATTTCATTTGGCAGTTGCTAATTGTTGTAGAATGCTTTCTCTGAAATTCACATGGAACTGGTTCTTCTGTTTGTACAAATCTCATATTCAGACATATCATGGACATGAATTCATGTTTCTTATAGCTTTGTTATGGATTTGCTTTGGAAATTCCTCATTACGTGTTTGGCTGTGCATACTGCAATGACAGTGTGGGGAGTGTAATACTTTTCTGTTGATATGTTTATCACATACGATGATGAAAATAAAGGTTTAGGCCCTATTAGTAGCTATGCTGTTTTTTGAAATGCAGGGCATGTACTTGCCTGTAGTTTGCAGCCCAGGCTTTTAGTAAATAGTATAATATTAGTAGATCAGAGCTACCCTTTATGTTTGATTTTGGATGTTTCTTATCTAGTGGAGGAGCTTTCCAGTCTGTTTTCAAAGTTCTCTATCACATTTAATGAGTCATCCATGTAGTGCACCACCTATTTGAGCTCTCCTGGTCAACATGTGTTAGGTAGTCTAGTAATAAGATATATCTTTGATGACTCGATGGCAGTTGAATTATATCATAATCCTTGAGATGCTCATCAAAACCCCCTCATCACATGCTAATATTCATTTTCTGGCTCCTATTACTATTTCAGATACCGAATTCCACCCTTTGATTTTTCTGTTAATGGAGTAACCTCAATGTCGGTAGATGTGCATAAATATGGGCTGGCTCCTAAAGGAACAAGTGTAGTTCTGTACAGAAATCATGATATAAGGAAGGTAACATCTATTACTGATTTTGCTCCATGTCCTATATAAGATTGTTCTTATCTCTTTAGTGAAGTCACAATTGAAATATTTACTCTCTTTGGTTTGAAGTTGGAAAATCCCAGTGTTATACTGATTTTATGTGATTATCTACCGCTTGTTTGTTGTCATGCAATTTGGCATCATGAAACTTCATCATTTGAGAATGAGCAATGGATATCGTTCAGAATCCTTTTTCCTCTTTGCAAAATTTGACATACAAACTCTTGCATTGATCGTACAACTAATAGATTGTTCTTGTTAGTTTATTTGTTCTTTTGCCTCTTTAATAATACCACTGGGCAACAGAAATGGATGAAGGTTTTCTTGTAAATATTTTGCTTGAGATATAGATTTCTTGTTCTTTATGTACCCATTTATTTGTTAATGCTTCTCCTTAATTCTTACTGATGAGTTTCTTGCTGTGGCATTGATTATTTCCACGCCTGTCTCCTTTGCTCTCTTTTCCAACAGCATCAATTTGTTGCTGGTACGTTTACTCTTTTTAACCCTAAGATATAATCATGTCTGGTTAATATATTGAGCAAATATTTGGTTTTTTTTTTTTCACACATAATATTTTACTCGAGGGATTTTTTTGCCCATATTTTTCTGCTAAAAATGGGGAGTCCGATTCTGGATCAGGAAAGAATGTGCTTATTGCGGTGAATGTGGGAGGCTGAATTTCTGGTGTGGCCTGAGGTTATGATAAATTGATGTGACGAGTCTGGCCATTCATAGGCAATACCACTGTTGAAAGAAAACTGCTTCCATTAATATTTAATTGGGAAATATTTCTGAGCTGTTGTTTGGGTATACATATATATATAAATACAAATATTCTGTCCAACGACTGAGAGAATAGCTTCAGAAAAAAAAAAAAAAGGATTCCCAATTTAGTTTCTTCTATAATAGAACTTTATAATTCTTTTAAATGTTTCCTTTGTATACTGCCTGCAGTCACCGAGTGGTCAGGTGGGCTCTATGTGTCTCCTACCATTGCTGGAAGCAGGCCAGGGAGTTTAATAGCTGGGGCTTGGGCAGCAATGATGTCACTGGGACTAGAAGGTGTTGGCATTTGGTTTCTTTATAATTCAATGCTTGTCAAGATATTTCACTTAACACTATTTTCAGTCTGATCTTTGTTTCATTACGTCCTGAAGGGTACTTGAAGAACACAAAAGCAATAATGGAAGTGTCAAAGAAAATACAGAAAGGGTTCGTGTTTGTTTCATCCATCAGTTCCTCTCTTTTTGACCATTTTGCAAGTTCTTAGAGTTTAGTAAATTTATAATCCGCATTTCTAACAGAATAGAGGAGATGTCCGAATTATTTGTCATTGGAAAGCCAGATATGACAATTGTGGCATTTGGATCAAATACTCTAGACATATTTGAAGTCAATGACATTTTATCTTCAAAAGGCTGGCATTTGAATGCTTTACAGAGACCCAACAGGTAAACAAATGCGCAAACAATTATGCAGCAATCTCTGATGGCAATTGGCAAATTAATCCACTACTCGTTGTCTTGTGACTCTATGAATTCCAAAATAAAGATTGATTCTAAATAGTTACTTTTCCAGATAATCTGTACCTCTTGGATTCAGTTTCATTAGTTTCTTTTAAATTTAAATTCAATGAACATATCATTCTGGACTAACTATTGTTTCTTTGCTGACTCAGCCTTCATATCTGTGTCACTCTGCAACATGTGTCGGTTTACAAGGACTTCCTTGAGGATTTGAGGGAATCTGTGCAAACTGTAAGTTTTTAATGAAACCATGAATCAACCCTACCACTGTAAACCCATTAGCAAGTAGCTATGCTGCAGTAATTCATCAACTTGACTGACTTTTCCTATCGTTGTTATTGAATATTTCAGGTGAAACAAAATCCAGGTCCTATAAATGGAGGCCTAGCCCCAATTTACGGTGCTGCAGGGACAATACCCGATAGAAGTATGGTTCAGGAGTTGCTCATAAATTACATGGATAGCTCATGCTAGGGCCATATGCTGCCCTTTGGATTCTCTCTTATTTTCCCCTTTAATTCCTTTTCATATCTTTGATATTTATTGCAAAGTTCCTTAAAAACGGAGGAACAGAAGTAAGAAGGTTCAAGTGGAAAGGCATATCAAGGAGTACCTAATTTCTCTTATTCTACAATGCTGGCTAATTGAAATGTTTTATTTGTTAGAATAGCTGTTTTTTTTTTTTTGGCCAAATAAACATATTTGTTAGAATAGCTGTATTGGTTATATACAGATTATTAAATTGAAATTGAATAATTGAGAATTTTAAAGGTTAAAAAAGATATTTTTTATATTGTTAATGACTTAATGTTTCTTTGTACAAGATTTGAGCAAAATGACATGAAAACTTTCCAACATGACGAATTTGCCGTACTTAGGCTGGTATGCCTGCGGAATTTTAAAACTTTTGGTTCGAGTAATGATGCTTTATATGTCTACGTGCAGAATTAATGGATTACTTTGAAAAGGAAAATGATTTATGTCATTAGTAGCTGTATGAATAGTGTTGTCCATGGAGAAAGTAATTTTTTTTATACCATCATCTTCCATTTGATTAGCCTCCTGTATATGGAGCCAACATGTAATTTTAACTTTAAAAATTTTATCTTTTAGTGTCATAGACAACACTATTTATGTCACTACTACTACTAGTGACATGTATCACTGTCAACTTCTACACATAAAAAAAATACATATATTATACTTGTTCTGCTGATAAATAGCTTGAGCTCAATTACAATTCTTTCTTTGGGACTTCCAAGGTACAATATATGAAATGCATGCAGCACATTTTCCTTTTGATTCTGAGAATATTTATGTAAAATCATTACATTACACATAAAATTGTTTAAGGGCAGCTTCCTTTTTTCGGGTGGGTGGAAGAGTGCCTCTTTTTATTTTTATTTATTTGTGCCAACTCCAACCATTCAAGTTTTTTCATATCAAAACCACTCACTTAGTACTACCAATAATCACCCATACAAACAGAATAACACTACAATTCTTAGTAAATTCAAGATGACAATTTAGAACCCATATGCTTGAGCTGCTGCATCATCTGCCTTTAATTAGAGCTCCAACACCAAGTCTGCAAGTCAAACATGTAACTCATGAATTAGCCTAAACCTAGGTAAGGTTTAAATTATTGGGTTTAAGTGCAATTTAAACAGAATTAGCTAGAGTAGTAAAATCTCAGTGTGATCATAAATTGGAACTAGAGCTATACTTACAGTCTGCATCTGTTTTGATCCAGCATTCCCTACTCCCATTTGAGTCACTGCTGCTAAAAGTGAATTGGGGTGGGTTAGATTGGCTCTTGTAGCGCCTCATGCTCCTCTTTGAAAGGGCTCGCTGAGGAAGTACTGTCATTTCTTCATCTGGGAGCATCTGCCCTCCACTGTGGTATCCCATGTTGTTGCTGTTCTTCTTATTGTCATTTTTCTGGGGTTTATCCACTTTTTGGGCAGATGTTGAGCTTTCAGGATGAACTTTTCTGTGGAACATATGTAGGATCTGCATGCCACACATCAATAAAAAAATTATACCAGAAATCTGCAACATACTTCTTTGGGGTGAAGCACCATTCAATGAATTGATATATAAGCAGTAAATATAAACTGATCAGTAACAAGTGTGTTATGATGATTATTAGGATCCAAGTTAATTATCACACTTGCATGTTTTGGCTAAATTCAAGAAGCATTTTGGCATATATAGATGTTGCACGTAGACATACCTTGTGCAGTTTTGTTTCTGCTGATGCAGAATCAACAGTTCCACCCCCACCAGCAGTAGAGTTCCTAGAAGAAGCATGAAGCATTTTCTTCTTCAACATCTTTTTCATAAGATGTACAGCAGATTTGTCAGCTTCTTTCTCCATGCGCTTCTCATCTCTCTCATATTTTCCTCCAAAATTCTCTTCTGCTATTTTAGTCCTCTGAAAGAGCTCACCAAGCGATGTCCTGTGCTCCTTCTTTGCCACTGTTGTTGTTTCTGATAGCTCAATGGCTGATCCAAAAAGATAACCCTGAAGTGGGCAGATAGTTGTCCCATTAGCCTCTTGTCCTTCCATCGGCTTGCCACTAAGGGTAATGGTGCTACCATGACTGCTTCTCCCTGCACTAACATAACTGTTTCTTCCTGATGAATCGTTGCAACAATCTTCTCTAGCTTCTGCACCCAGAACCTTCTCCAACTCATCATTGATGAGCTTCAGTTCGTTCTCAGTCACTTCAGTCTCTTTTTCAGTTATGTTCTCAACTGAGATAGCAAATGTTGGTGTTGAGGGATCAGTATTGACTGGTTCTGAACCAAGGGTCCCAATTGCAAGAAAACCATGGAATAGCTCAGAAATAGCAGCTGAAGATTCTTCTTCATAGTCCTCTTCCTCTTCTTCTTCAATTCTTGCTGCTTCCATGCCAGCAAAAGATTTTCGAAGATGATCCTTCTGGGCTTGTTTGTATGATCTGGCTCCATAGTTTGGCTTTGAGTAGTATTGCTGGTCATCTAGTGATGGCTGCCCTATAAGACAATTACAAGCATGACCTGACGCATAGAATGTTAGATTTTTTTTTTTCTTTAAAAGAGCATAAAGAGCGTTACATGAACTTGGCTTAATCCAATGCAGCTAATATGCTTATGTAAAAGTCTTCAATATAGTATCTGTAATGCATATATAGAAGCTTATCATTTCCATGGTTATGTCTACAGAAAATGCATGTGGTAGAAGGAAAATTACCGATGGCGAAATCCTTCAGAGGCTCACTGCTATTCTGCCGGAACTTTCGATGCATCCAACCTAGTAACTGCAATAAGGGGTATGGCAGTTAGCTCAAGAAACATTGATGAATATTAAGAGCTAGCAATAGAATTCACCTTCATTTTTCTTTCTCTGCAAAATACTTGAGCTTTTTTTTTTCTGTCAGTTTGGTTTATGAATAGAGAATAAGAAATAAGCTACTTTTCATAATCAAAAGATTGAACTGTTATATGAATGAGATATGTATTGCTAGCTCCCTGGAAGCCTCCAATGCATAAGATAAAGGTTGGTGAAGAGAAACATAAAGATAGTTACAAGTTTTGGGTTGGCTACTCATTGTCAAAATCAAGTCATGTGGGTAAAATGGATTGTGGGTCCTGGACCCCTCCAGCCGATAGATTCTGTGTATGCCACATACATACGTTGTTTTGTTGCAAGGTCGTTGATCCATCAATCTTTTGCTGCATGCATTGTGTGTGGCAGCCCTTCATTGAGCAACAGATGTAACAATTAATTTATTATTGATACTATTTGCTGCAAGATCAAATCTTGTAATAATCTATATGTTTCCAGAATTGATCAGTGGCCAATGTAACTTGCATGTTTCGTAAATATCAGTAATTACAGATCAGAGTTTAATGAGTTCAAGGACAACTTGACGAACCAAAAAAAAAACTTTTCCTGTTACAAGAACCTGAAACACTCCTTCCCAATGGTTCACTCTAGTGGACTTGCGAGGGCATTTGTCTGAAATTAACAATACCCTTTTTATATGATATCAGAATTTATTAAATTAATGCAATTGTCTTTAATTAATAAATATCTTATTCACTGTACTACTGTACTATATATATTGATCATAAACCTTTGATGTTTGAAGCCAGCAATCAAGTTCATTTAAATTGCATGTGTGAAACCGTATTTAAGAAGAAACCTGCTATATATATGCTTTATAAAGTTGGTGGCTGCACCTTAAGAGCCTGTTTGATGGTCCTATACATTAATTAGCTATAATGTTAAGGGAAGTGAGAGGTGTGGTTACTTGATTATTCCAAATAAGGGGCTGAAAGGAAGGAAGTTTTTTTATAAAGGATTTTGTTGTATTTAAATCTTTACACAATGGATTTACCCATATGTAACTTAGATTTTAGATTTAAAAAAAAAAAATAAAAAAATTAAATTTTCAAAAAAATTGAAAAGGGTAAAATGAGCTTTGTCCACTAACGACAGTGGATGCATGTCGCGGCCGTCCTTTTGTGAAATTGCAGCTCGTGATAGTACCGTTCACATAACGAACTGCTGCACAAAACATTACGGTGACGATATGGGCTCCGTGTGGCTCCTTTTTGCTGTGGGATGTTGAAGTTGGCACGTGAGATCAGTAGTGCTCTCTGCTCAAATTCTGTCCAATCATCTGATCTGATGTATGTTTTCTCTGAATTAGTTTAGGGACACCGATTGGTGTCGCTACCCGCGAGCGTCGCGGGTAGCTAACTGACAAAAAATTTGGGGGCCAAATGACTATTTTGGCCCCCTTTTTTTTTGTTATTTATTTTTTGATTTTTTTTTTAAATTCAATTAATTTTTTTTAATCTAAAACTTAATTGTACATGGGTGAACCCGTTGTGTAAGAATTTAAACACTCGTAATCTATAAATTTTTTTTTTTAAAAAATCTAAAACCTAAATTGCACACGGTTGAACCCGTCGTGCAAGGATTTAAACACCTGTAGTCTGTAAAAAATTTTTTTTTTTTTAGGAAATTTTTTTTTTTTTGAATCTAAAACCTAATTGCACACAGGTGAACCCGTCGTGTAAAAATTTAAACACCCGTAGCTTGTAAAATTTTTTTTTTTAATAATGAAATGAAAAAAATAAAATAAAACAAAGGGGGGGCATATTGGTAATATGCCCTCCCAGCGAGGCTACTATTCCTGTCGCTAACAGCGACAGGAATCATTTTCCTTTTTTTTTTCATTTCACCACTTATTTCTGCAGGGTCTTGTCTGGTCTCGTACAGGCATTCCACCAATCTTGTAGGCGGAAGGAGTCAAGGCTACAATGTCTTGTCTCGCACACAGCATTTCGCCACCTACAGTGGCAGAATGGATAAAAAAATTTTCTTCTTCTCATTCCGTTGTTAGCAGTGGCGAAATGACCTCAGTCAAACTTGTCCACACGTAATTTTGCCATTGCTAATGACGGGATGAATTTTTTTAAAAAAATAATGAATGTACCACAAATTAGAAATATTTTGTAAAGTATCACAAATTGGGAATTAGTTTTACATTTTGCCATAAAATGACAAATAACCCAAAGATTTGATGTGGTGGTTGTTAAAAATTCAAGTAGTGGGACATCCCTAATGACACTTTGACTTGCTCAACCCGGATTTCGTTCAAAGTTAAATACTATTTTCATTGGCTTATGATCAGTTCACATCAACCAAAACCAAACGCAACGCAGTCCGGTGAGAAGAACCGGAAGTCTTTAAGATATTTGACTGACCAGCACAAATTAAATTAATTAATGTATCAAAACAAGGAAGAACTGGATGCTCATGTGATCGGAAAAAGAGGAACACCTACATATGTATGTGTTACTGTTTTCTCTATCGATCTAGCGATCAAACTGATTTGCACTGATGACAACATGTAATTATAGTTAAGGAGAACCAATATATGTAAACAAAAACTGCATGCTAATAATGTATCAACACCAACCCCTTTTTTTACTACTAACTAATTTGCCCAACCAGCACGAGCAGGCACACTGTAGGCGGCATGAGCTGCAGCTTCTGCCTCCGCTGCGTACCAATGCGTCCCTGAACAAGGATGGTGATATATCCCATGACGCACTACAAAAGCTGGCAATTGCAATGGGGACATTGTATAGGATTCTTGTACGGGAATGGGGGGCACAGGAGAGCGAATTAAATCATCTTCTAGCGAAGGATATAATGAGCAGCGCGATGGAGCATCAGCTTTCAATGATGGTTTCTCTGCAGAATCAGGAACAGCAACAGCTTTCTTTGCAGAAGGCAGTGCATCATCTTCCTGCTTCCTAGCCTTTCCTTTCATCGTATAGGAGAAATTCAACACTCCATTAGGCTTCCCATCACCAGTGCGAACCTGATAGCTTACGAACCTGACGCTGCCACTGAACTCATCAATCAAATCCTTGAATGGAACACCCACTTCTCCGATAGTTCTTTTGCCGAAGATAACACCTGCGCACCGCAATTTGAATTTGAGAAAGAGATGGTCAGCATGTGAGATGTCTATGTCTCGGAGATCAAATTGCATGGTGTGATTCCATTCGGGGTGTCTCCCTCCTTGTGCATCTACGGGAGTCTTTTGCTGGTGGAGATATTGATGCTGCGGCTGCCGGTCCTCCTCTGGTTTTTCATCGTTAAAAATGGAGACCTTTGCGTAGACTGATAGCTTTTGGAAGAAATTGAAGGCTCTCAGATCCCTGCAGGAAATTAATTTCAGTTGTAGAGAGGACCACTCCATCATATGCTATAGTATCCTGAATCTGAATTTAATTGAATTGTTTACCTAAACATATAATAAAAGAACCTTCTTTCTTTCCTTCTAGTTTCTAAATGGAAATTCCAAAGCGAGTGCAAAGTGAAAAAAATGAATTGAGCTCAACAAGCATATACACAACACAACAGAACCAAGTCTTCCAAACTACAACACGGACACGCTATGCATTGACATAAACATTGACTCCTTAAATAGCTTTCTTTTCATTCGCTAGGATTTTTTTTTTCATCCAAAAATTCATTAACACGCTATTCATCCAAAAATTCATTTTATTTTCAAATAAATTCTATAAAATTCATTTAAAAATAAATTTTAATTAAAAAATAGTTTTTTCATAAAATATTGGAAGTTAAAAATCAGAGAACACACTCAAAAATCTCAACTAGGTTGACACCCTCTTAGCGTTCACATCACACTTCCAAAGTCCTAAATTCAATAAAAATAAAAATAAGAAGAGTTGATACAAACCAAAAGCAAAAGAAACAAGCAAAAAGGACTAATTAAATCTATAATCAGACCTTCCACTAAAGTCACTATAAATATTTTATTAAAAAATAGTTAATAGAATTTATTTTTATATTTTATTATATCGTGCTTGGTATAAATCTTAAATTCAAGTTTTGGTCAAAAATATTTTTTTAAATATAAAGATATTTTTGAAAATAAAAATAGGAAAAAGTGTTTCAGTTATTTAAAAATATAAACTTAAAATTTATTTGGAAATTCCATTCGATAGACTTAAAATTAACAAAATTTGGTTTAACTATGATAAATTTTACAAATTTGAAAAGTTAGAATTTTACAAAATATTTATTTAAATCAAGCATACATCATTTAACAAATAAATTCTATAAAAATTAATAGAATTTATTTAAATGGAGCACACTCTTAATTAATTGTTAATAAAAATAAAATAACATGGTCTTATGGATTGGCCGCTACAAACTCAACATTTGTTTTTTACCCAATTTTCCCAGCTTTAGGTAATTACCACATATTTCTTCTAGACCCACAGCTTAGGTAAGTGGCATTAATTTGTTTATTCTAGAGCTTCAAACGAGTGATTACTCATCTACTCTTTTGAATTGAATTTCCCAACAATATAATGCGATTGAAATTGTGTTTTTCTTTTTTTTTTTTCTTTAAGTTTGACTGGAATTCATTTAGTTATACCAATCACATATTTATAATGTATTTTTTTTAATAGTGATCGTCTAAAGAAGTTAAATTACTAATTAATGTGAAATGAATTCTAAAAAAAAAAAAATTAATGGACGCTAGCCATCCTCAAATTCCCTCCCTGCCTAATTTAGGCGAAATTGAAATGGCGGGGACAGTTGTCTTGTTTTATTCTAATTTCCAGTTGCACCTTATGTGGCTTTTATGCGAATGCAGAATACTGCAAGCACCGTCCCCTCTTCAACCATACATTAATTGCCTAACCCAACAAAGCAAAGGCAGGCGGCCATTGCCATTCTTCCTTTTGTTAACAAGGGGAACGTCCGCCCATGGCACATAAGTCTTATGGACTAACTGCACAATTTGATGGAGGGGACTTGAAATGAAACCCCCAAGCAATCCTGAGTTTCCCCACAAATTACTGCATTTAAAATCAGACCATGGGCTTCGAAAAAATTCACTCACAGATTAGTTTCTCAGAAATTATTTTAGACTGAAATGGGCTCATCTGCACCACTGATACAGAAAATCAACCATTATTAGTATTCCTCTTTGGCAAAAATAAATATCCATCTCCACTTTCAAATTATCTAAAGATTCCATCATAGTTGCACAAGGATGGCTGAAAAGCAGATAAAATGCACCTACTGGGATGCTGCTATCTTTCAGTCCACCGGCTTTACATAACAATTGAAGCTCATGATTGCAGACACCGTTGTATCCATAAACAGGCCATACAATGGCTAACCATTACATCTAAGCTAATTATTCACTGCCTGAAATTTTGGACAAAATTGTACCTTGCCAATTGCCGTGATTAAATTGTTATTTCAAGACCACATAATTGATTGCATAAATAACCAAAAATCAAGAAACGAATATGCAATAAATTACATATTCTCATTCAAGTCTTGGAGCAGGATGCCAACCCATCTCAACGAATTTTGGTCTTCTTCTGTCCTTGCTCTTGAAATGCTGCACAGATCTTCTTCCAACAACGAATACAAATGAGAGATGGTATAACAACCCAGGAGGCATTTGCGCCGATATAGTATGCATAATGGTAGTATGGACTTGATGCATAGTTATTGCCATCCAAGTAGGGAGTCAAGAAATATACAGCAGTTCCATAAAGCTGGCCCAGGGAAATAGCAAACTGAAGTATGTAGCTATATGACTTTCCAGAAGCAATAGCATAGCTGCCAAAAATTTTATAAAGAAATTAATCTTGGTTATGAATTAAAAATGTGTATATGCATAAATCTTGTAAGGCGGAGGTAAATCATACGCTGCTAGAAGACTAGCTGGACCCTCAATAACTGCAGTCAGTCCTTCAACAGCTACAACTGCAGCATCCCTTGCAGCATATCTGGAGTCACCTTTGCTGTATTCTTTCCCTGGAAGAAGGTAATAAAGAGAATGGCATTATAATTATAATAGCCATAGGAGATGTGAAGAAGAGCTAACAAAGAAAGTGGTAGGAACAGATAACTCACAAACTTCAGCAAGATAAAAAGAAGTGGTGTCCTTGTAAAACTGTGGGGAGAAGGCGAAATAACCCTCTAGAATAAGGTGGGTGAGACCAGTGAAGGCCCACCAGCACATGAGCAATCGATCAATTTTAGATGCTGCTTTACGTGAAATCCCTGGAGGTACACAGAGAGAACAACAAATAGTAACAAAGAGAGTGATAGTAACAGAGATGAATGATAATAATAGTGTAAGTGGTTGATTATAGAATGATGAGGAGAGGATTAAATGGAAAAAGAAGCATCCTCAAAAGCACAATAAATACATAAGAAAACAGGAACAGGAAGCTCACTGATGAATTTGACAGACTGTTAAGCCAATATATGTAAATGCATATACTGAGTGAGTCTACCTATTTATTAAGATAACAGAACAGCAGCAGCTGATAATGGTTGCAGATCCGCTGAGGATCATCAAAGGGAAAACAGAACATACAGGAATTGAAAGTGGATGTGAGCTCAGACAGAGAGTGGTGCGCTTAGCTTAGAGCATATAGCTTAGCAATTGGCTTGGCTTATCCCCTGATTATAAAGCATCTCTGCTTAGTAATATAAATATTATATGGCATCATCAACTCATGGTTCAGATAGAAAATGAGGTATTCATTCATTCTACAGAATTAGCGACGAAATGCTGAATAATGACTATTAAAACAAAATAGAAATGGAATGGTGATAAACTACAACAATAAATAAAATGGAATTACAAAAGTGGATCTAATTAAAACGCATTAAGTATAGAAGGACCGTGGGGGAAAAAAAGAAAAAGCAAACCAGAAAGGATCCAGATGAGAGAGACGACGACAAGAGAAGAGACTCCATAGACGGCTATGATGGTTGACTGAGAGAGGACCACTGGGACGTAATCCGGCAATTTCAGATCTCTGGGCAAGTAAGGATGCGGATGCGGATGCGGCTGTCCCTCCATATCTGTTTCCCTCTTTTTGGTTTAAAGTTTGGGTTTTGGAGTATATGTTGTATTTGGACTGGACCTGAAGTCGAACCGACGGGTTAAATGCAACTGTGTTCACCCAATTTTACATTTACTGTA